>PVJD01006143.1:0-103188 GCA_004026545.1 Mormoops blainvillei | reverse complement strand
AAAAAAAAAAGAGATGTGTAAAATTGAGGAGACTCAAAAATGAGACCCATTAAAAAGAGTAGCACAAACTTTTAGAAATAACATCAGAAAGATTAAAAGCCAGAAAAAAATTGAGTATTTGAAAAAAGTTACCAGAAACAGCTCTTATGACTTTTAAGCTGTGTTTAGATCAGGAAGAATAACAAGAAGAAAGGGTTGAATACTTTATTAGAGGCAAATGATTTCAGGCTTCAAGATGTCACAAATTATATTCAAAACCTGTTTGCTTCCATATTTGCTACAAAATGGCAAGGTTTCCAAATAAAAATTGAAATTCAATACATTATAGAATCAATTATAGACCAAGACATGTAAATAGGTAATATGAAACTCCCGATTAACTACAAATGAATTTGAGTCTCCAGTAGCAGATAAAGTGTTATTTCAGGATGACTTAGAAACTTTCATCAGTCCACTAAGATCTCCTATTAATGTTTAGAAAAGGAAAAAGCATAGGGTCCTGCAAAGGTTCCTGGAACTTGAAAAATAATATCCCCGTTTCATAAAAGGAAAAACCTATCTGTTATGAAGTGGTAGAACAAATTAGTACATAAATGATTAATATTTAGGAAAAAATACAGGACTTTCCATGGCCTTTTTTTAAGGATAAAGCATTCCTAAAATATTTTATTATATTTTAACGGAGTTACTACATTGGTAGGTATGAAATGTTAAGACTGGCATATAATGATCTTATGCTAATAGATAAGCTGGTAATGTAGGTGGGATAATAGTCCAGGTGTATTCACAGATTATTTAACAATCATCACTAAAACAGGGATGGCTATATTTCTTTTAAGTATTCATTGGCTTTATTCATCATGGATAGGGTGTACGTTAGATTGAGGGATATTGAGGATCTTCCTGTCTTGCTGATGCTGTCTGAATCTCAATGACAGCTGTGTTGGTAGTGACAGAGCCTGCTTTCTTCCTCAGGGTAGCACGGATCCCACTGGAAACTACAATAGTACTGTAGGGAAGGAATTAGGCTGTTTCTAGTCCTAACTGTGACATTTGGTGTCTGTGTGGCCTTGCAAAATCCCTCTATGTAAAATGAAGATATAACTGCTGTAAGTCAATCTTATAGGTGGCTGTTAGGTTTTAAAAAAATCATAATTTTAAAAGGTTTTACAAAGTGTCCCTAGGCATAAAAATACAAGACAATGGTATCGTTAGTATCTCTGTTTTCATCTGGAATGAGAGCAAAAAGGGAGGACCAGAGGAATCCCTTCTTGAATGTGTCCTGATCAATACTTTCATCAATGGAACTAGAAGACATAATTATTAGATTTTAAAGGCTTGGCAACAATAGCTTTGAGATCCAAAACTTTATTTCCCAGTCCTGCCAAAATATAGTTCCAGGCAAAAATATCAGACCCAACCAACAAGATGAAGTTTAGTAGGAATAAAGGGCTGCTCCCTAGAGTTGGAAATGCAGATATGTAAGCACAAAACAGTAGGAAAAAGCAACTGGGCAGCAGTTCATGTGAAAAAAATCTACAACATTTAGTTGACCACATAGCTAATAAGGGTATTATGAAGAGCGTAGATCTCTTTAGTTTGAGATATTCGGAACACCTTCGTCCACTGCCTGGAGTATAAGCGATACATGGAAAAGTTACTTTGCTCAATTCAGCAGCTGTTCCCCCCTAATTCAAGAAAGACTGTAATATGACCAGTAGATGCTCAAAGTGTCAGGAAATTATGAGCTACAGGAAGAGCTGAAAGAGCTGAATGAAACAGGTTAACCTTAGGAATCAGACTAGTGAAAAACCTTAATAGCTGTCTTCCAGTCTCTAAAGGTCTGTCAAGTGTTATAGGATTATTTTCACTCCGTGTCATTCCAGAGAGCAGAGCAGGAATCAGTGGGTGAAAGCAAAAAGAAGGCAGATTGTTGGCTCACAGGTACAACTTTATAACACCTCAGTCTCTGCAACAACAGATATTTTTCTCTTAGTGAGAAAATAAAATCTCTGTTGGAGGTTTAAGCCAAGGCTGGCTGCAATCTATTAGGGAATCTATACAACACATTTCTGCTTTGGGCTGATCTCTAAGGTGCTTACCAATTCTCAGGTTCTATGATTTTATTAGAAATTTGTCTTTATTATCAAGACTATTATATGTTCAAATGTTTGTTTTTACTTCTCATATTACATATATCGCAATAGAAACTTTGCAGTAGAAGGTATATTATTTTTCTGCCCACAGGACATTTTAAAGAAGCTAGTCAACCCTTAAAAATTGCTGATTTACCATTTTAGAGGTTTCTTACACTGCAAAAGTAATTTATTGCAGAAAATTATGATATATAATATCTCTGGCTTATTAAGCATAAAAAAGTCCTGTTTCCACATTATTATGGTTGATTCTTCTATCTTACAAAGCCTTAACATTCACAGTTAAGGTTACTATGGTAACCATAATTCAATTCTTTGTGACAATAAGTTACTTTTTATACCTATATGTTAACTTTGATTCTTTATGTCTATATGACATCTAACTATTTGAAATGATAATAACAAATGGGTTAAGGGTCTCTCCCCTAATGATTATAAAAATAACTGTTTGAAATAGATATTTATTACAAGCAAGAATAGAAAAATTAATATGTTATGTGATGAGGGAGAGCAAAACAGAGATTCATGGTAAATTATAGCATGGATTGCAGCAAAAAATAAAGTAACCATAAATTGGCAAAATTATATTGTAGATAAAATGTATAAACTCTATCTACAGATGATTACAGATGAAAAAATACAGGAGATGTATATAACTCCTTCCCCTTTTTATGCTCATAGTAATACCAACAACTAATTATGGCTCTTTTTCTGTTGATCTCAAACAGGTGTTCAGAATCCTTCACAACAGAATATATAGACAGTAACTATTAATTGCTATCAATTCTCATTTTGTCTAGAAACACCTTAATTACAAATGTAGAAAAGGTAATAGTCTCCATCAGTTTTGCACAGATCAGTTTCCACTGTTCCCATGGATGGACCTGGGAGGGTGGTTGGAGGATTACTCAACGGCCATTGAACCTGAGACTAGTGACACCGTAGGGGGAGATGACCATGTTTTATTGAAAAGATTAAGGACTTAGACTCAAAAGGAATTCTACCTGTGGCACTTGGGTAAAGGATTTAACTCCTCAGAGTTCTAATTTCTTTATATGTAAAATGTATGTAATAATATCTGTCATCACAGCTGTTGCAAGAAAAGCACTTCGGACAACGCACAACATGCACTCTGTGAGGGGCTAAGAGGTAAGGGCACACAAGTCCGCCCCCCGAAAGGGACCAATCAACTGAGTCAACACAGATGGCCGATGGGGTCTGGACTGCTGAAGCCAGAGCAACTTGATATTCATATATTCAAATGAACATAAAATTTACACTAAACTTTGTAGTATATGCTGTACAACCCTAAAGAACTTGGATTAAGTTCAGTTAGTAACCAACTGTGGGTTATTATTATTTGTTTAATTTCCCCAGCTCGATTAAAGTTTCCCTTAGGGCAGAGATAATACTTAGTTTGACTTTGTATCTGCAAAAGTGCCTTGTATTATAAAATGTGAAAACATTTTGTTAAGATAAAAAGTTGGTTGTAAGATAAATAAGGGATGATTTTAGCCTCATATAACTCGAAAACTGTAGATAAAAATGGAGATTATTTCTACTGGTTAGAAAATATCATGACACAGGTTTAAACTATAACATGATGAATGCAGCTTAGGTACGAAATAATAAATTACCACTATAGAGACTATAGGACACTACGAGAAGAACAGTGTTTAGAACCCAGTTCTACAGATTCACAAACCAATGCTATTTCTAGTATGCTGTCCTAAATTTTCCAGAATTATTAAATATTACATTAGACTGCCTATTGAAGTGATATACTCTCACTTAGATTATTAAAAAATAAAAATTTTTTTCTGATATAATTACCTAGGATACCCTCAATAATACACTTATTAATATGTACATCTTTTATCTGTAATTAGTACACTCATGTATAGATATATATCTGCTTTTAAATATTAATTAATAATAGGTTACTAATAATCACAGCAATAATAATGATCAAAAGAACAATAAAAATATTTAGGAAGATATATGTTATCAGATTGGGAAAAAATAATTATACTAGCTCAATAACAATCATTTCAAAATTGCCAACCAGGTGAAATTCATGTGGAATATAGGTTTACGGACGATTAGAAGACACTTACAAAAAGCAAACTTAGGAAAGGAGCAAAAATGTAATGAGAAGAAAGCACTATCTGGCTAAAAAGCCTAACTATTGCCAAGTGTCAGAAAGAAATTCCAAGTTCTCAAAAATAAGTCATTAGACAAGAACAACTAGAAGGCAACAAAAATACATCACACAAGACTAAATAGGGAGCAATAATAAACAATGACTAGAGGAAAACTGGTCAAGAGGGCCATGCCGTGGACCCCCCTGAAAGGTTTTAGCCAGTAAGGTGGGCCTCATCAGAGAGGCTACTCTCGTTGAGGGTCCAACTGGGTATTATGGGTAGCACTGTAAAGTTTTTACTATTTACATTGTGCACATGACTATTGAGATTTGTCCATAATAGTTTCACTTGCAGTTTCGTGTGGATATTTCATGACCACAGTTACTTACATGAATGCCCTAGCTTTGTAGACAGGATCCGGAATAGTAAGCGGTCTGATGATGTTTCTAACCCAGCTCCTTTGGTCAACTGGCCACAAAGGTCTGGTATAATAATAAATCAGCAATAAAATTTATAAAACTCATTGCTTCTGAGAATAGATTTGAGTACTTGCCTTGGTTTTGTTTAAAATCCTGGAGACATTCGGTTCTGAGTATTCTTTTGTAGATCACTGTAAAGATACAGTAGGATTACATTATGCGATACTTGAAAACTGTAGGATTTTCTTAAGTAGTAATGTGCTCTTATTACGAGAGTGTTACATGTAGCAACTCCAGAAATAAGATTAAAAATAAAATTCTGTCTCCCAGAGATATAGCCACTAGTCCACATGCTGCAGGAGGGCCGGGCCCACGTTCCTTTCACTCAGTGTTGCGCCCGCAGTGACAAGCTCACTACCTAGCATGTAATAATTAATATCTGATGAATCAAATCAATGTTGTCGCTTTGGTGTACGTCTTCCTAGAATCTTTTATATGCAAATACACTGTTTTTGGTAAATATTCTTTTAAAAATTAGATCATAGTGTATACATTTTGAATCCTGGAAAGTAATTGAATTTGGAACAGTGATCTTGGATTGAGAATACATTCTCCTATTTCTATAAGATTCTGTAGACTCATTAAGTATGAGAATTGAAAGGGAATTCACACTGTTTAGTCCAAAACTTTCATTTTATACACAGGGGAAACATAGTTTTAGAACAGTGACGAGGGAAAAGGGTGTTCTAAAACTGTGGCCCTTGAATTCAGCCAGTTCTATTTTTCTGCCACATGATGAATCCTACACAGGATCTTAACCCAAAGTTTTTGAAATTGAAAATTCATGCTTCTTTTCAAGAATTTTGGCCACTTAATTTTGGGTGTTTCTTTAAATGTTTCTTACTCTTTCTGACATAAATTTAAATGTGTTTGGCTACATTCTTTGTGAAGTTATTTGGTGCTAATGACCAAGTTGGGGTAATTTCTAATGTTTATTTCTTCTGTTACATGTTATAGTTATTTTAATATTAAAAATTTAATTCTTTAGTCTACTTCAGGATACATACCTGTTTATTATAACTTGCCAGATGTGTGGTTTAGAAACTTCAGAGTCTTTTCCATCACCAATAAAAGCGGGAGTCTCCGTAATTAAAGAAAGGTGCTCTCTCCATAAGAGCAAGCACCTGCTTTTCCCCAAACACCAGTTGGTGATTATAAAGATTTATTTTCCTCCCAAATATTTTCATTCTTCTTGTACACTGTTTCTTGTTCTATTCATCTTACTTGACACAACATGATTTCAATTAGGGTTTTAGTGGTCAAGATACATGCTTGAAGATTTTAAAGGTTAGTAGTTACAAGTATGCCAAGCATTTCCCATCAAAATACTAATGCCTCAGGCCACTTAATGATAGCCTCAAAAAAGGAAACATCGGATAAACATGGTAAGTATGATGTATTTTAAATATCACTGTGGAATTATTAAATGTAATCAGGATAAGCCAAGTAGTGTAACAGCGGCACAGTTCTGCACCTTTCCCCACCTGCTCCCTTATCGTAGTTAAAAGTGAAGCCCCAAGCTGGGAATACAACCAGTCGCTCTTGAAAGTGTACCTGGTAAATCTTTAAGCCGTATCAACCTCCCTCTGCATCCTGCTTTATTCAGGTTTTCTAGACTTCCCGAACTTGAAAAAATAAATAAATTTTAGTAGCCAATTCCCTTCCACTCCATCCTTTTAAAAATATTTTTTCCCCCTCTCTCCTTTGCCCTATTAAGCCAAGATTGGAGTTGTGTGGAAGTCTGTGGCCCTTTCTAATAAAGTGAAGAAAATGACAAAGCTATAAAACAAATCCTGGCTTTTAGTGAGAAGTGAACAGAAAGAATGAGAGGAAGGAAAGTGGGAAGCAGGAGGGAGAGGAAAAAAATGATACAGATACTATGACTTACGGATGACTTTCATCTGGTAACATTGATGAAGCCATTTTCCTATCTTAAAATTCTTTATTTTTCTTTAGTTTTTTTTTTTTTGCACTTACCAGCAAAGGTTCAACAAGAGCTGGAGTAAGCAACTTCTACTCATCCCTCCTCGACCCTCCCATTGCCAGGCCCTGTCGTCTGTGCCTCTCCAGCCAGAGCGATTTGCCTGGTGCTCGCGGCTCCGCTTCCCCTCTAATTGCTACCCATCTGTTTCCATTAAGCCTCTAAGCCATTTGTCTCATTAAATATCTCATTCCTTTTTGCTAAACACTTCAGACCAAATTCTTACCTCAAATATTTACATAACATTCCACAGATTTCTGCATCTGAGGACGGTGTCATTTGCTATTTTTGAAAAGAGTGTCATTCAGCACCTTTCACACTGTGAATACTAAATATGCAATCATTATCACTTTGATAGTATGGTAGTAAAAAAAGTTGAATGGAGAGCTAAGCTCACCCTTTTATAATAACTTCTCTAATTTAATTTAAGGACAATAGTATCTTTCTCTGATCCAACTTCCGGGTAAATTATCTTGACAAATTCTTTCCAGATTTTGGATCTTAGAAATATCATTAAATAAAACCAATCAGCACAATAGCCCCAGAGTGTTCCTCCAGCAATCTAGAAAAGTATTTTAATAACATCTCTTGTCTCCAAATTCTGTCTTGTTACATATGAAATAAAAGCCTCAGTAAAAAGTCATGAGTACAGACTCCATTCCATGTCATTTACTATGACAGAAGTAGCAACTTATTTTTCCAGAGTTAACTTACGAGTGTAAAACACTTCCTCCAAACAACCCCAAGGACAGCAAGAACGACACACAGCACACACACGCGTCAGATGTCTGCTTTACCGACTGCTCTTGCACAGTGCGATGCCCGTAGCATAGGAGTCTCCAAACATCTCCTACAGTTTGCTTCTCCACTTGTTAGCAACCATCTGTCTCCAATAATCCTGGGTGCCTGTTTTACCTGTAAAAAGCCAAAAATTAAAAAAAAAATACTGTTTTCATCATAGCACTTTCTTGGCTCCTGGAAGTTTATTTTAAAAGCCTTTCCTTCAACAGTTTACTTCATTGCTGTCCAAGGTCATCTTTTTATTCCTCCTAGCATCTTTTCTATATTACCTCTGGATTAGTGTCTCTCATACAGATCTTTCACTTTGTACCTTTGCCCATTGAGTTCCTTTCTAATTAAGTATCTGTCAGTCACTTTTGCAACAGACCAACAGTTCAAGACCCAGTTCAAATTTAATGCTGGCCAGTGGCTCACCTTGCCCTTACCAAGTTGCTCTATTCCTTGAATGTATTATCAGTCTTGACTATAAACGGAAGCAGGTGTGAGTGATTACTTATCCCTCCGTTTTCCCACTCCTAGCATCTCATAATATTGTACTCGTTTATGGATAGTTTTTCTCTAGTTGTCATTTCAACCAAGTTTTATGATCTACAAAAAAAAGAAAAATTCTCATATGTAGCCTCCCATTCCTGTATAGTCCCATATACATAAAGTACTCAGTAATGATTTTGGAGTTTATCTACAAGTAGAGTCCAGTTTACCAGGACTTTGCATTCATATATACCCTAGAACTTAATTATAATAATATCTCCAGGACCATGTGAGATTGCCTTAAAAATGAGAATGCTATAGATGAGGTTTCTCTGTATCTCATTAAGTAAATATTCCAGAAGAGGGTCCAAGATGATTCTATCCTATAATTAAATTTATTCTAAAACCAATAGTACTATAGCAAGACTACAGAATCCACTGGTCTCACCTCCACCATATCTAAAGTCTCTGAGTGGAGTTCTACCCTATTTCCAGTCAGGGAAAGGCTGTCAGAAAGGGGAACCTTGCCAGAGACTCACCACCTCAAATGGTCAGTTAGGCTCCCCAGGGCCAAACCACAATAAGGTAAATTTTTCGATGGTTTCCTCTTTCTGGTCCTTTGTTCCTTCCTACCCCATAGTCTTCTCCACCTCATTCTCATTTTCTCTTCCTTGAGCTCTTTTCTCACTCAGTGGTCTCTAAGGTCCTCTTCCTGTTTGGGAACTGCCTCTCCAGATCTATTTTTAGTCATTATTTCAGGAATTTCTAAATTTGGAAACTATGTGTTTCTACATATTAAGGTGTATTTTTGTCTCTATTTCTAAATGATACTGAAAATATTCTCACCCTGGCTCAAGTGGCTCAGTTGGTTGGAGTATTGACCGGTACACCGTAAGGTCCCGGGCTTGGCTCTCAGCCAAGGCACATGTATAGGTTTCAGGGGCTTGATCCTTGGTTGGGATGCGTACAGGAGGCAACTAGTCGATGTTTCTCTCACATCTCTCACATCTCTTTCTCTCTCTCTCCCCATTTCTCCCTCCCTCCTTCCTCTCTTTCATTAAAAGCAATAAAAAATGTCCTTGGGTAAGTATTAAAAAAAAAGTATTCTCTTTGTGTAGTTTGTAGTTTGCTAATTTCTTTCTTTTCTAAGTCATCCAATGTGCCTCTCCCATCTTGTTCTGCAAAGGCTAGGCACGTTTGCCGGTTCGAGGCTTACAAATACCTACATAGGGTAAAGGCTAATTGGTAGCTGGTTTGTGCATAGAACGCTGATTGGAAGCTATCTTTCTCTTCCACTTTGCCCCAGTTTCCTTACTCCCCTTGATCTCCATTTTTTCCTCAACCTTCCACTTCCTTCCATTCATCCTCAGCCAAAAGTAAGGAGAATTTTCCTACCTTTGCTCCTTAAATTTTGAATCCAGTCCATTATATGCTCCAGTGATTTTTCTTGGATACTATGGGCATCTGATTTAATTGGTTTGACATGAATTAATCTTGGGATTTACCTGCAGCCTCCGTTGTAATTTTATTTGGCTAGTACTCAAATCTTGATTTTCTTGGCAGTAAGTTTCTGAAAGGAAATACCTAGTTACTAGTGTAATACATAAAGACCTCCTGGAGTCTGTTCTCAATATTAGACAAGGAGTTTATGTCAACTGACATAAGGTCTTCTTTGCTCCACGATCCGATCTGCTGTCAATGCCTGATAATAGAAATAGATCAAGGCAAGGGAACAGGTGTAGAGTGTTTATCATAGTTAGTCTATGTATAGATATCTTGTATCTATGTATGTGTTTATGAATATCCATTTCTGCTTTTTGGATAATTGCCTTTTTTATCTTGAATGCCCAGTTAAAAGAAACGTGGTCCTCTTCCATTTTATTTGTGACTCCATCTCTTTCAGCACCAGAATTAACCACATTTCCTGAACATCTGGACATTTTGTGTCATGAGCCAATCATATTTTTCTCTTCGAGCTAAATTTGTAACCTTTCTCTGGCAAGTACACTGAATCATATGCATTCTGACCATACTTTGAGCTTTAGCTTATTTTTTCTTTACTCATTTTAATAGTTATGTTTCTTTAATTTTTTATGTGATGGTGTAGCTATTTATACTAGGACATTGTAATTCTGTTTGGAATAAAGAAGGGTATAAAGAAATAAATAATCCAATAAGATCACATTGCCCTCCATTTATGTGTATAAGGGCAATCCTACAGGTATATTTTGAAATAGCTATCTCAACTTGAGAAACAAACAAAAAACAAAAACAAAACAAAAATATCTGCTGAAAAGAAAATGATGAATATTGAGGAATCACCAAGTTTATATTTGTACTTCAAATATTAAACAATAATTTTCTTAAAGATGTGGAATTATTATGTTTGAAATAGAAACATGAAATTACATATATAAATAAGTAAAAGAAGTCAAGACTTCATATTTTTATATTAAGATATTTTTGTTCATTACAAAGTTAAAATTTATAGGTAATACTATATGGGTAATATAATTTACGAGTAAAAGTGTCCCAGTAAAAATGATTTGTGATTTTCAGCATTTGTTATGGCTAGCATTTAAAATATTATTCAATTGTTCATATAACTTACATCATTCACCAAGGCTTATTCATAATTTATTATTTAGGATTGTTGTATAATTTTATATCCGTAATGTTTTTAAAAGTATCTGCCTAAGTCATTCATTCTTGCACTATTCAATATCATGTTTATACTTTCCAACTCATATTGAATGCTACAGACAGCTTGCAGTTCTTCCTGATGTCCTCGTGGCCCTCCGCATTGCTTCAGGGTATGGAATACTGACAGCTAGATGGTCACCATTAGATATATCCTGCCCCCAAATCTACAGCTTAAAAACGTAGTGCCACTACAGCTAAAGTGCCCTTTAATGGAATAGCTAGGTATAGAAATAAAATATATGTTAGATTTTTAAAGGGAAAGCTTTAAATGGCATCTAAGATTTGCATGCTGTGTGGCTCCGTGTGCTAAGGGAGCTAGCTGGTCACTTCTGTCAGTTATAGTCAATAGGGCTCATCAATGTCAGCAAATATGACCGAGTCATTTGCAATTGGGAAACCATCGCCCTTCAATTAACAATAGATTCATCATATAATAGTTTTGATCATGAAAAACTTGCTCCATTTATATAAATTACAATTTCTAAAAAAATAGTTTCACAGACCTACAAGTAGGCAGCTGAAAATTAAGAATCAAATTTTTAAAATGGTAATATTATCACAATGACAAAATGTTTAACACTTTGCAGCTTTATGCGCTTTCTCGTATTATTTCTTTTGTTCCTCAAGGTATTATAATTTCACAGTTACGTAGGAGGAGTCCAATAAAGAGCTCATCCAGTGTCAAATAGCAGGGGTGAACGGAAGCCGTCTGCTTAGCTCCTCCACTGTTCCCAGGATTCCGCTTTGTATCTCAGTTATATATTAACTGCAATAACCAGCATTGCTCAAGAGCATCATTAACTGTTAAATAAAGTTTAATAGAAACTATAACTATTAATGTAGAATTTGATAACCCTTCATAATTGCAGTAATTAATATAAAGCTTAATAATTTTTAAGTTTTACATTTGTATCAAATCCTTTTTATAGAACACTTTTGTCATTCTATGCTGGACAGTGCGAAAGGATCCCTGCTGCCCTTTACCTGGGCTTACACCGTGCAGAGCTGCCCCTTCCAGCCCAGAGGCAGCTCATCACAGATGAAGACCTGAAACTGAGAGCACTTTTTTCTTGCGTCTTATTAACAGCCATGAGAAAGTAAAAGGATTGAGAGAACCATCGATACCCAAAGGACAGAGATATTGATTTCTTTTTTAAACATAGCATGTTAAAAACCACCTATGTTATTCTTTTTAACTCCCTGGGTTCTGGATATTACTCCATCGATTAAGATTTTGGAGGGTCAGAGGGTTCAGTAACTGTCTTTAACATAACCTCAATCTTAGAATAACATAAACCTTTTGGTTTACTTTTCCTTTACAGGGCTCAAAACCGTGTCAGATTTCAGTCACTGAGTTGATGTCACATTCCTTATTGTACTGTGATGTATGTCCGTCCAGAATGAACTTTAGAATCATCTAGATAACTATGATCACCCTAACCCAGCAATTTCAACCTCCTTCATCTCATGACACATGTAAACTAATTACTGAATTCCCATGGCACACTAAAAAATATATTCTATTTTTTGCTGATCTGACAAAAAAACCAGGTATAATTTCGATTCATTCATGCCAGACAGCTATTGTTGTGTTGGCTGTTGTCATTTTTATATTTGATAATCTAAGGGAAAAAACGTCAGTGCCCCTGACTAGTCAGGTATTGCATGTTTTAAAAATTCTTGCGGTGCAGTGGTTGAAAATCATTGCCCCAACCCAAAGGAGTCAGAGGCGTTAGTAGGGCTGGACACAGAACATTTCTGAAGGCCCCACTTCATCCTAATCTGTAGTTGGGGCTTAAAAACTGTGAAATCTATGTGGGACTCATACTGGAAAGGAATGATTTTTTTCTCTGCCATAAAAATCTCTATGTATGTCATTTCTCCTAAATTGGTAGCCAACTTCCCTTTCTGTCACACTTTGCTTTCAAATGCTCTTGGGTAGAATGTAGTTCTTCTGACCAGAATTTACATAAGCCCCTGTTGCTTCCCAGAAATGCTCCCAAACAAACTTTTTATTTTGAAATACAGATTCATGGGAATTTGAAAAGGTAGCACACAAAGAACCAATGCCCCCTTTAGTCAGTGTCCCCTAAGGTCTTAACATTGACTTGATGTGTGTGTATAATACTGTGTTATTGTATCTCGTGTGCAGGCTTCTGTAACCATCAATGCAATCAAGATACTTCAAAACTATCCCATTTTCTGCGAAGATCTTCCTCACGCTACCTCTTTATAGCCACATTCAACTCCCTCTCCTACACCATCCCTAACCCCTGGCACCCTTTAACCTGTTACCCTTCTCTACAATTTTATCACTTTGAGAACGTTATATAAATGGACTTACAACAAGTGTCCTTTTGAATTTTTTTTCACTTAGCATGCTGTCCTTGAGATCCATCCAAGTTGTTGTGTATATCAATAGTTTCTTTTTATTGCTGAGTAGTATTACATTTTGATTGTTTCTAGTTTTTAGCTGTTACAATAAATCTGCTACAATAATGTTTCATTTCTCTGAGATAAATGTTTACGAGTGCAATTTCTGGGTTGTACGGTAAGTGTATGTTTGTTTTAAGAAAATGCCAACCTGTTTTCCAGAGTGGCTGTACCACTTTATATTCCTACCAGCAATGTATAACAGATCAAGCGTCTCTGTATTCTCGCTAGTCTTTGCTAACAAGATATAAAAATAGCATCCCTATTTTATTTTGTCATGCTAAGAGGTATATAGTGATATCTCATCATGGGTTTAATTTGCATTTCCCTAATAGTGATGCTGAACATTTTTTTCACTTGTTTACTGGACATCTTTGGTGAAAATATCTCTTCATGTCTTTTGCCCATATTCTAATTGGATTATTTATTTTTACTGTTCAGTTTCAAGAGTTCTAGATAAGTGCTTTGTCAGATATGTTTACAAACAATTTTTTCTACTTTGTAGCTTGTCTTTTCACAGAGCAAAAGTTTTTTAATTTTGGTGAGGTCTGATTTACTGATTTTTCACTTTGATGGATTGTGACTTTGGTGTCATGTCTAAGGACTCTTCACCAAGCCCTAGGGCCTGAAAATTTTCTCTTATGCTATTTACTAAAAATCTTACAGTTTTACATTTTCTATTTAAATCTATGGTTTATTTTGAGTTAATTTTTGTGAAAAGGTTTGAGGTTTAGGTTGAAGGGAGATGTGTGGGGCAGAAGTCCAAATCTCACCCCACCCCCTTGAGCTTTGGAATCATCTAGATAATTATGATCACCCTAACCCAGCAATTTTCAACCTCTTTCATCTCATGACACATGTAAACTAATTATTAAATTAGTAATGGAGGGGGTCTCTTTACCAATGGATAGAGAGGGCCGTCTCAGCTCCCCTCAGGTCCTCTTTGATACCACCCTGGAGGTAGGAGGGAGTTACAGCACCTCCTCACCACCTGGCAAGGGTAGAGTCTAGACTCTCCGCTGGGTCCTTGCTTATGCAGGTGAAGCTGCAAAATTTCATGTGGTTATTGTCTAATGTTTTCTGTCTTGTTAGGCTGCCCCTTTTCTGGTCCATTGTCAAGAGAGAGCAGACTTTCCTCGAAGCTTTTTTTGGCCTGTGTCATTAGTGATTTCGGGCTGCTGGCTTCTTCAGTGCCCTGTCTGGGATGTATGAGGCAAGAAGAGAATGCAAGGAACTTACTACTGTGTAGCTTCTTGGGTTCTGAGTCCTCCGGCTTGCCTGACTTCTTCTTTCCATCTTTCAACACCTTCTTATGTTTGTTTTATATATATTATGTCCAGGATTTTTAGTTGTGCCTAGTAGACAGAATATGAAGGTAAAAGCACCTCTCCCAACTGATTCATCGCCCCAGAATCAGAAATCAGTGTGAACTGTAATTATGACCCCTGGCTTACAATTTACATGAGACCAATCTCCAAATCTGACAAAAATCTGTCTGCAGTTTTTGACGGCTATGGTATACATAAAAAGTTTTACTTTCATATGTAATAATAATTATAATAAATAGTTTTTTTCTTAATCATGTTCTGTGTCATTTAAAACTCACAACAATACTATGTCATAAGGGTATTACTACTCTTTTACTAATGAATGAACCAAGCTTAGAGGAGTTAAATAATATTCCTTTTGTTACGTTGGTCTTCCTAACTTCAGAACTTATATTCTTTAACTGTAATGCAATCCTGTTTTAACTATACTTCCAACATTTCTTAGAATAATGTAGTGAAAAAAAATTGTATCAGGAGCCAAGAGACACTGTATTTTTGTACAAATTTACAGAAAATTCATTACCTGGATCTAGGCAAGTACTTTGACCTTCATAGCTTTTTGTTTTCTCAACTGTAAAATGAAGGGTTAATCATGATTTCTAAAATTTTATGACTAATTTAAAATACAGAGAGAAATACAATTTGAAATTTCAAGATAGAAGGAAAATTCTTAGTCTGTGGAGCTCAGTCTGCAATACCGTAGCTAGTAGTGTCAGTGACAGCTGAGAAAGAATTAAATAGACTGCTTCAAAATTCTCATCTTCTATCTTTAATATTTATCTCCAAATGTAGACTTACAAACACCTGTTTCTGAATACACAGGTTATGGCTCTGGCCCAGTAGCCCTGCTGGTTAGAGCATCCTCCCCATATGCCAAGATCATAGGTTTGATCTCCGGTCGGGGCACTTACAAGAATGAACCAATGAATGCGTAGAGAAGTGGAACAACAAATTCTCTCTCTCTCTCAAATCAATAAATAAAAATTTAAAAAATAAATACACAGTTTATGTGAGGCATGAAGTAGATCCCATGAGGCTTTTGAGAGAGTCAAGGCTGCAACAACAATATGTGAAAACCATTGCCACTGGGTTTAATGTAGGAGGGGCATGTGGATACTTTTGCTGAAGATCTGCTGCTCCAGGTATTTAGCAGGATCATAATATATTTGGGTGCTTCAATAAATGGTGAACCACATGTTTAATGTCCTGATTTATACTCACCTATGTAACATCTCTTAAGATTGTTCCATTATTTTTACCAATCTTTTTCATTCTTTATGCTTTGAATTTCAGCCTATTTGTATTATTTTATGTTCCAAACCTGCTCCAGTTTTCTGAAGGGAGGAACATATTGCCATGTGAGAAGATAATAGATCTGTACATCTGCTGAGTTCTCTTGTTCTCACAAAGCAACTTCATATGTACAAAAAAATTCAACATTATTGTTTTTTTTTGTAGCTCCCCTCAGCTGTTATCTTCCTTTAAAACTATGTTATATAAATGTCTAGCAATGAACAAAGTGATTTTTCACAGATGTTTAATACAATTTCATAAACCTTTGTAAAACACCTAAAATTTGCCTGGATGGGTGGTAGGTGCTAGAGGGAATACTAATGTAATAGCACAAGCGGGCTTTTCTAGGAAGATGAGTATATTTTAACTAGTAAGTGATATGTGTATATTATTTGTGTGTATATAATTTTTTCTAAAAGTTTTTTATGATACCATACATACCATTGTTTTACAAATTCTTATAATATTAATTCTACTGAATGAGTACATTAACTAATATAACAATTCCTTTTTAAATTTTTTCTTTTTTGTTGTATTTTTTCCATTATCATTTATTCCTCTTACACTGCCCTGTCTGCAATCACCACACTGTTGTCCATGTCCATGAGTCCTTTTGTGTTTTTGCTCAACCCTTCCACCCCCAAGAACCCCCATAGCTGTCATATAACAATTTCTTTGCTGCAAGAATTCTGCCTTTAACATACCCCTCTACATTATTAATCTTCAAGTAGATTATTTAATGTGCAGCATTTCCTAAACTTGTTTATTCTCTGAACTTCTTGTCCTTCATAGTAAACATTGGTGAACTAATATTCTATAAAATGGGTTTTGGATAATGGCACTACAAATATAATTCAATATCCATATTTAAGGTACTAATTACTGTAAAGTGGGGTGATTCAAGAAGATTCAGAGGAAAAATGAGATTAGCCAGGACTTGATGAAACTTAAGGTGTTCCGGCTTTATATACACCTTTTATCAGTGAGAAAAGAAAAGCTGGTAGTTATGTGAAATCTTATTCTTTCCCCTTTTATTCTGGCCTTCTCCTCTGCTAACTAGTCCCAGAGCTAATATTCAGAGGACTCTAATCCAACTCAAGGAAAGCAACTGTTAACAAAATTAATCAAAAAAGAAAGACAGCAATTTGTGCAAAAATATTTATAACAGCACTATTTTAAGCAGTGAAAAAACAGGAAACAATTTAAGGCTGTAACTTTGGAGACAGTTAAGAAATCCCCTATGGAACAGCACAAAGGCACTGCCAAAGACAAATATGTGGACGGATTTGCTATAAGGTATTGTATGCTAAATAATTTTAATAAAATAATCTGAATCCCACACCACACATACATGCTAATTCCAAGTATATGTAATTAAGATCTAAGTCGAGATAGCTCAAAAAGATATGTTACAAATATAGCTGTATATTTATTTTATTTTATTTTTTTGCATAAGTTTTTTGGTTGTTGTTCAAAATAATCACTGGAACATAGAAATGTTCTTTAGTTTACCTCAGTGCCTCAGATTGGGTTTTCTGAAAGCAAATGTGGAGGCCGGGTTTAGAGTGCCAGACGTGAGATGAAAGGGGAGGGAGCAGGACCGGGCGGAGGTAGAAACTGAACCGACAGGCAGGCCGACAAATCTTTGACCCAACCAGCAGGAGCTATGAAGGGAAGGCCGCCCTCCAGAGTTGTGCTTTTTGTTTGTTTTTGGCTTTTTGCTCTAGATCAAAATGCTGAGGGCCCTTCAACTCCTGCCTTGCTCGTCCAGCAAAATTATAGAGGTTTCAGGTGCACAATTCTATAACACATCACCTCCGTCCGTCACCGTTTATCCCCAGGTACCCTCCTCCGCCTACCCCCACACTACCGTCTCCCTGGCAGTCACTACACTGTTGTCCATGTCCATGAGTTTTTCTTCGTTTTCGCTTGATCCCTCCACCCTGCCCCCCTCAGCAGTCAGTCTGCTCTCTACCCAAGAATCTGTCTCTATTTTGCTTGTTTGTTCACTTTGTTCATTAGGTTCTACAGATGATTGAAATCTGTGATACTTGTCTTTATCTGACTGGCTTATTTCACTTAGCATAATGTTCTCCAGGACCATCCATGTGTTTGCAAAGGGTAAGATTACCTTCATTTTTTACGATCAAGTAGTATGCCATTGTGAAAGTGTACAACAGCTTTTTTATCCACTCATCTACTGATGGACACTTGGGCTGCTACCATATCTTGGTGATTGTAAATAATACTGCAGTGAACATAGGGGTGCTTATGTTCTTTCAAATTCGTGTTTTGAGTCTTCGGATATATTCTCAAAGTGGAATTTCTGGGTCGTAAAGCAGTTCCATTTTTCATTTTCTGAGGTAACTCCATACTGTTTTCCGCGTTGGGTGCACCCCCACCACCAGTGCAGGAGGGTTCCCTTTTCTCCACATCCTCCCCAACTTCCCTTCTAAACCCTCTCTCAGACTGTTCCTGGACCTTCTGTATCAATTCCCACTTTTCCCCTTCCCTCAGTTTTTGTTTTTAAATGGTTTTTGATTTGCTCTTTTCTTTGCTACCTATGCTTCATTTTGTTGCAGAGCAAAGGTATTAGTTATTTGGTTTCTTTATTTCCTTATTTCTAGCTATAACCTCCAGTGCAACCACCACTCTAAATCAGCATAACAAAAAAGTATAGTTGAGCAACTAAAAGTCTCTCACAGTCTGGAGAAGAGGAGAGATAGTGAACATCTGACTTTTAATGTTTCAATCCCTTCTATCACATCATTTGTTCTGGTGATTATCATCTTGTTTCTTATCATTTGGGTCAATTACAGGTACCTAGAGTCTCTTGAGCTCTGCCGAGGTGATTGGATATTTATAATTTATACATATTTATATTCAAATACAGTACACAATATTTTTTACCAAATTTATATTGTATTATTTGATAAGTAGATTAAAAGTAGACCCTGAGTCTTTAGCATCCTTTTCACAATCGCTAGATGCAGTTAAATCTGACACCAAAGAAGCTACTGTGAAATGTGTTAATTTTTTTTATCATGAGACTGTACATGACTAATTATAATGTCAAGCTTCTGCCTTCCACAAATAAAGGCTTCAAATATTTCTAAGCAGTCCTTTAGGGCTATGGTCAGGCAAGCTATAGTAAGACTATGAATATATATGATACTTGTCAAGCACTTGTCAGAACAGGACTGGTGTCCAGTGAAAAGTATTTAAAACAATTTTCACCCAACCACCACACCAGAAACTAATCACAGAACAGGGGAAAGAGAATAACATTCTTATTTATTATATGAGAGTTTTAGGAGAAACCAATAATGAGAGGTTTTTTGTTTTTATTTTAGTTTTTTTCTTTTGCTATCAAGTCTTGTATTAGGGTTCAATCAGGGGTTAAGAACCAATACAATTATTTGTACAGGAAAACTTAAATATAAAGACTTATCAACTAAGTAGGGGATGGTTAACTACTAAAAGAGGTCAAGGAACCCTAAGGGAAGGTATTGAGAGATACCTTTAGAGATGTAGAAAGAAGCTACCCCTCGAACTTAGGGTAAAGTGAAAAGGAAGGACCTTGGAGAAGAAAGGGTTTCGCACCAGGCTGAGGCAGCAGATCCCTGAGGGGAGGCTGAGGCTACATCGGGAACACGCTGCATGATGGTGCACTGACGGAAAAAGTGGATGGAGGTTATCAGCTGTTGTAGAACTTTGAGAGTCGCCAGTACTGTGCAGAAGGCTTCCAGAACCCCACGAACACAGATTTGCCCATCACAGGTGAAAGACAAAAAAACTAGACCAGGAAAATTCCCTCCTCCCTCTTCCAGCCCGTCAGTCTCTCTCCAGCTCCCTCTATCGGCAGAACCTAGCACCGAGCCGGCGGGCAGAGGAGAAATGAAGGCTGCAGAGCCCAACTCTGGCACTGCAGCGCTGGGCCGAAGGGACGTGTGTAGAGATAAAAGGTAATAAATTAGGAAGTAGAATGATCCAATTCATCATTGTCATTAAATTAAGTTAACTCATTATGCAGTATTATCTCCCTTCTTTTTAATCCCGGGCATGATAGCTTGGATGACTATATAATATCAACAAAAGTGTAAATCAAGTTTCATAAATTTACACTAAGTTTTATGGGACATGTATAATTCATATGAGAAGAGGTTTTTGATTAACTGTTGCTCATTCATAGACCACATAAAATCAAGAAATATGAATATGGGAAAATTCTTTAGAGGCTAAACTTAGATAATCAGCTTCCGTCATATATGGGAACTCTGACTATAGTCTACCATCTGAATTCTTTTTGAATACTTCTAACAACCAGGGGTTAGTTCACAAGCAGATAAGCCACATTCTTATATAGAAAGTTCTAATTTTCAGAAAGTTTCTTCTAATCCTGTGCCAAAATTTGCTTCTTTTAACTGCCTGCCACTGAGTCACATTCCATCATACACAATGTGCTAAAAACTTTTGTGATAACCATTATGACAGCCTGGCAAGCGTTTGAGGTTCTGTCTTGCGTTGTCCCTGGCTGTGGTAATTAACCATTCCTCAGATGGCAGTTTCCATATCCCCACATCATTGAGGTCATGATCCTATAACCACATTGTTCCTTGTCACCACCTCTTTTAAAATGTGTTGTTCAGAAATGACCTTTATTAGTTGGACATGATAGGACTGATGCAAAATAAAGTGAGTGTATCACTTTTTGGGTCTGGATACAGTATTTACAGGAATGCTACCTTAAGATTTGACTGATTCTTCCAACAATTACATCGTGTTTTTGCTTTAGTTACCACCATCCTTCTCCAGCTGCTCGTGTCATTACAAAATCCTAGGGATCTCTTTTTTAAAGCATCAGTGGTTCATTGAGTTGTTTTTATATAGAAAAAATATATAACATATCTTGTTCCAAGAATAATATAACTTTACATACTAAATCATTCTTCATTTGCCCGAAGACACCCTCCCACTGGGGTAACAGGAAGGGCTGGGTGAAGGCTTCCCTTGACTCCTCCAAGTCTCCTCATGAACTTTTAATATTTGCTTTAGAAATAGGGAAAGCAGAGTTTACCTGTGACTATAAAGTCAAAAGTGAAAGTTGGATATCAAGCTAAGTTACTTTTTAATTATTCCTCAGGGAAGGTTCACGAGGTAATTACTTCCTCTATGTTACCTAATGTGAAACATGCTGAGGCAGAAACGATCCTTTCCAAAGCAGCAGTTTAGAAATGGGTACTGCTTCCTTTGTTTTGCTTACTCTGACACCTAGAATCTTGATTGTGGTGGTCAGTTTAAGGTCCAAGAAGCCATGACATCTATCACTAAAGAAACCAGAATGGGTTCTTTAACTTAGTATTTTTGAAGGCAGGAAAAGGATTTGTCTGAAAATGATAATATATGCTTAAAATACATGTATAAATAGCACATATGTGAATGAAACACTCATTTTACTACACAAAAACTTAAGTATAAGTACCTACAACAGTGCATGAACTGTATACTCTAGAGTTCTCTTCCCTCAGATATCTGCTACTTCCTTTACCTCTTTTAAGTCTTTGCTAAAATTCCACCTTTTCAATAAGGCCTGGCTTGACTATTTAATATTTTACAAATGGTCCCTTCTCCCAAACTCATCTTCCCTTTCTACTCTGCTTTTTCTTTTTCCACAGCATTTAGTATTTTCTAACAGACCATATTATTTACTAGTGCATTGTGATTAAGGCTTGATGCCAGTCTTTCCTCCCCTCCCCAACCCAGATCCTTCAGTACAAGTTCCTTGAGGGCACATTATCTTGGTCTCCTCATTTTCTTTGCACCCTGGTGTAACACAACAAATGTTTGCTGATTTAATGATGTTCACTTTCAGTTATTTCTCACAAGCTGGTGCAAACAAGGGTATATTCATTGTTTGGGTTACGTTATATGTTCTTTTCTTCCTATTGTCCAAGTTCTGCAGCTTCTCTTATGTGCACTCCATAATATTTTTACTTTCACAGATTGCCTGGATTGATGTTTTGCTGTTTAGCCCGTTCCCAAGCTCTATAAACTTAAATAACATAGAGCTTTGCTTGCCTTTGAAACACTCTACAAAATGCAGGCAGCCAACTCTGTTTGCCCTGCAGCTCCTTCTAACCAAATCAACTCTATCCTCAGCTTTCTCTACTGGTCTCTGGGGAAAGTTACACTTTATAATTGTCCTCTTCAGTGAGAAAAGTCACTTTCTGAATGGAAGTTGCAGTGCCACTCCTGTCTTGGTGTGCAGTGTTGTGATACTTCCTGTGTAACACCATTAGACAGGCATCTTTGTGCAAGCAGAAACCCGGGAGTATTACTGTTTTGCCATTTCCTGTCTGGTTTCTAACCAATATCCCTAACCACTTTGCATAAAACTCTATGCATTACTTAGTTCAGGCTGCTATAACAAAGTACCATAGATGTGATGGCTTATAAACAACAGAAATTTATTTTTCACAGTTCTGGAGGCTTTAAGTCTGATATCAGGGTGCCAGCATGGTTGAGTTTTGGTGAGAACCCTCTTCCAAGTTGCAGACTACTAACTTCTCATTGTGTCCTCACATGGCAGAGAGCAGGGCCTGGAAACAAGCTCTGACATGGATACTAATATCATTCATGAGAGCTCCACCTTCATGACCTCATCTAATCCCAGTCGCCTCCCAAAGCCTCCCCCCGCAATACCATTATACTGAAGGGTAAGGCTTCAGCATATGAATTTTGAGGGGATAAAAATATTCAGTCCAAAACACCCTCTTTCCCCATTAGTCACATTACTGACACCTCCATCCTCCAAATCTTAACTTAAATGTTGATTCTCCAGAGAACCTTTCTTGGGCCATTTATGGTGGGTAATTACCCTTTATGCAAATTCACTAAGCTTTGACTTGGTTAGCAGCCAGCTGATTATTTTTTTCACAGTTCACATTATAATTCATAATATATGTTGTTTATTATCTGTATCTCCCGATGGGCACTGGACTGTAACCTCCAATGTATCTATTCTATGTACCCATTCTGGGTCTAGTACCAGAACAGCCATCCAAAAAATAAACAGATCTAAGGGCATGCTGGTATGTTGTCAATTTATCGTACCTGTTCATTATACACATGGTGAGTTGGCCTAAACTGGTGCTTATTTAGATGTGGTAGGTATTTTCTAAAGACTCTGGTGTTACATACCCCAGTTATTCTTATATTTAATGATTTATTAATGGATATTTTCTTGATTAGAAGCTCTGGACAAAGCTGGGGCTATTTAGCTGTCAGTACTCATAACTCTTCTTGCTTATGATCATATTATTGTCTTTCTTAAAAAATAGCCCCAGGAATTTGATGAGGAGGCATCGTCACATATCTATGGGTATCTGTTTTAAGTAATTTCTCTCATATATAGAAAATAGATCCTACAGTTTACATAGATAAGTGACTAAATGTGAATAGACTCACTGCAAAAATGTCCTAGCATATGCAAATATTGGAAATATGTATAAGTTCAATGAAATATTTAAAAATTAAATAGTGCATCCCACGACTTATACGAGAAGGTGCACTTTCATAGTTTATATTTGTACAAAATAATAATAATGAACTGTGCTAAGTCTCTATATGCCTTATCGCATTTAACCTCAATTCTATGAATTCGGTGTCATCAGGTTTTCATTCTACAGATGAGAGGACCAAGGTTTAGTGGTTGAATAACTTGCCCAAGGTCATACAGCTGGAAAGCAGCAGACTTATGAAAGAACCATTGCTCTTAACCACTTTGTCCTACTCCTCCAGAGGATTATTCCAGTCATCACTTCCTGGTATCATTGCTTATGAAAATAAGACATTTTAATAGATTAAAATGCAGTAAATGAATTAGGAAAGAGAATTGTTGGTTTACTTTTTTGTTAATTGTATCAAAATGAAGGTAACAGGTGTCCAAATAAAGAAGCCAGTAAATTGGTTTTCCACATATCCCTCTAGACTTCGAGGAGGGGGTGAGCTGGGTGGAACAACACAGAATCGCCTTTATAGGTTTGTATTCATTGCCTTTTCCAATGTTGTGCTTCAACCACCTTGCACTCCTGTCAAGTCAAGGTTACAGAATGTCTATTCTACAGTCCAAATACCATGCACAAAACACCCATAAGCAGTCTGTTTTCATGGGACTAATTCATTTTTATAGCTGTTCCCTGAGGCCCTAAACAGAGAACTAGCACTGAAGATGGAATTTCTAAAGTAATTATGTCTGACAGACAGCTAAAAATGTGAGACAGACTTTGAAAAATTACAATAACTTGAAATCCAGAGCTATCCTCCATCGATTCCTACTGTGATTAGTTTAGTTTGACTCTTTTCGAAGTGCAAATCTAAGCTATTGAAGTGATTTGTTTTTCAATTCGGTTTGCAAATGCTTATTTTTCCTTGGAAAGTTTCTAAGCTTCGACTTGATTAGCAGCCAGTTGATATTTATATAAGAGAAGAGAGGAGACAATGAGACAAATTATGGGTTTGTGCTTTTGCTGCTTTAAGGAACAAGCATCGGTAGCTGAACTAGCTCCTGATAGAAATGTAATTTTTGGCCAAATGGTCAAATTTTGGTCAAATGGATTTTTATGTGTAGCAGTCAACATGACTAAAGTGTCTGCGAGTCCTTAAAAAACAAAGGAAAGTAATTGCTTGGACTGGCTTCGTGGTCTAAATAATTTTGGAACTGTTCTTCTTCTGCATAGGCAGCCCTTGGGAAATGACCACCAAACGGTGAATCGGCCGGGGCCCAGGCCCCTGAACTGGGACGGAGGTGGGGAGGGAAGTCTAAGCTGGAGGATCCCAAAGGGAGGCTTTTTATGTTACCTCAACCCTGGAAGCTGTTCTGTTCTGATCGTGCCAGAAGCTAGAGAGAGGTGTAAAACTTTGCCAGCTGCTGTATTAAACCTCAGGAAAAAAATGTACAGAACTGTACACAGAGAAGGGTCATTCCCAGGAAGTTGGAAACTGCAGTGGCCATTTCACTCAGTTACCATCCTTATAGGTCAAGGCTTAAAAAGAAACAAATGAGGAGAGTTTACTTTCGTAAATTCGCAGAGGGCAGAGCTTTACTGATGGAAACAACTTCAGACACATTACCTCGGCTCTGGTCTTCTTAGACCATTGATAAAGAATCTGTGCTGAAAGAATGGACTTGAAGCAGATAGCGACAGAGAATTAGACAATCTCTTCATTTGTTATCAGAGGCCCTGATGATAAGGAGCTGATCTTGCTGAAGTAGAGAGGAATGGGATTCAGTAGAGAGCATAAGCAGGCCATGAAAGAATAAGTCCGTATGAGGCTGTCATAGACGTGGGCGTTTCCCAAGTGGCTAAGGGTTTCACTACATCCTAATGAAGAGGGATTATTTAATCAGTCAATACCAGAACAAAGCTGTTTAGGTTTTGAAGTTTATTGCCTTATAGTTTCCTCTCAAGTAAACATTATATAGTTCTTTTTCTAAATATTTTTAACAGATTTTATTTATTTATTTTTAGAGAAGGGAAGGGAGGGAGAAAGAGAGCAAAACATCAATGTGTGGTTGCTCCTCAACACCCCCTACTGGGGACCTGGACTGCAACCCAGGCATGTGCACTGACTGTGAATCGAACTGGCGACCCTTTGGTTCACAGGCTGGTGCTCAATCCATTGAGCCACACCAGCCAGGGCTATAGTTCTTAATACGTAGTTTTTGGTTGATTCATTTCCAGTGAACATTTTGGGTACCTTTAAGAGAGTTCAAAGTTCATTGTTGGAGAATTCCAAGTTTTCTTTAACAATACCTCAAGAAGTTACAATATTCCGATATTAGCAATACACAGAAAAGTTAAGGAATTAGCAACCATGCCAGCTTCTGACAAGGACAAATACTTGAACTAGCTAGACCTCTCAATGGTATCAATATGAACAAACTAGATAACCTGCTCAAAAACTACAGAAAGTGTGGGAATAAGGTCCATTCTTGTCAGCGTTACAAGTTACACAGTGACTACTGTGTTTTGTGACGCAATGCCAGTTAAATAGGAGGCAGCTGCTCCACAGAACATGAACTAAGCTGCCAGTTGTTCAGAGGGTTGATAGACCACCTGCCTCTTACTAGATAAGAAAACACAAGCCTCTTGATTTAACCTAATTGATGCCAACATGGGTATACATTTTCCTACCTGGCACAAATATGATTCTATAAATAAACAATTACATATTTTTTCAGCATTTTTTTAAGGGAAGATGTGTTTTGGAGCATGGTATTGGCAGGAGCATTTAAGTTGTATATAAGATACATAAAACAAATAGAAACATTTGTGTTCCGTTACACACTGAAATGCCAAAGTATAAACATGTAATTTGTCTTCACCGTAAGAGCAACTCCTTGTAATCTGAGTTGACGTAAAGTCATCACTGACTGGATTTGGACAATTAGATCCAAAGAGAATTCTTCCAAAGAGAGTTCAGCAAATCTTTTGTTTCAGATAGTGTTTTATTTACTAGAGCTGTCTGAATGCAGAAGCTGAACTTTGGTAATAGTTGATGTGGCACTTTATAAATAGCACAAAGCAACTGAAAAATGAATTACTCATTGTTGGTGGCCAAAATGAAATTACAATAATGACCCCATCACAAAACTTACTAAGAATGGGAGAAAATGTGGCAAGGGCAAAATATTGGTAACAGATTATGCAAACAGACAAAACTATGACTTTGGAAGAAGGAAACTTGACTTTCCCGTGAAATACTGTTAACTCTAGTGCTGCTGTGGAGTGAGCCATGCTGAACATTTTGGACCCTTCACATAAAGCATGTTAAGCGAGTTTACCGTTACTATCTCCTTGGCTGAAGTGATACACTCAGGACAAGGTGATATAGTTTGGAGGATATTTTAAAATATGCCCTTTGATTCTAAGGTGGCTCAAAACCATGTTTTACTTTTTTTTTATTTAAAACACTTTGTAAATGGCATTTTGCTAAAAATTGAATCCACCATGAAATCATATTGCTTGAAGGAGTTCTAGCAGCTGTAGAATGAATTTTCTAGTTAAATATTCATGACAAGTCTTTGAATGATAGAACTATTTTGAACTATAGTACACATGTATATTTTTTCTTATTGTTCTGTTTTGCCTATACATATACAGTGTTGGGAGGGGAACAAAAGAAATTGAGACCCAAAGTAACATGCCAAACCATAAATTTAGAATTAGCTATTTTTGTTTTTGAGACGAAGCAAATACCCTGAATGCATGCAGGTAGCTAGCAAGTAGCTACAAAGTTGTAGTGGACTTTCAGCTCTATTTAAAGCTACAGTTGTTACACATCGTCTTACTTTTAGTAAACAGTCAGCAGATAATTAATTTGCACCAGTAGTTACACTGAGCTTACTCTGAGGTTCTGTCCTCATAATTCTTTGTCAGTCCCCCCTAAGGCTGCCCCTGATGCTGTATCTAGTACATATGATTAGTCATATCCTTCAACAGTCCTCAGGGAAGTTAGATTAAGTTCAGTTTTCTCACAACAGCCAGTCCCTAATATTTTTAATTGTTGGCTCAAATATCTGGATATTGCAGGTTTATCCTTGCGTTCTTCCTGCTGTCCTACACGGCGTCAGGCGCATGTTAGGCACTCAGCAAACTCACACTAAACAAGAGAGAGTCTCTCACAAACAGTGGGTTCAAGCTGGGTAGAATTCCCTGTCTCTGCGGACTACGGAGCTTCTCATTTCTCTTTCCTTTTGTTTAAAAGTTGCAGAACACACAATGGAAGCTGCCTGGGTGACACTGTCTTCTCACCCCACTTCACAGCTTCCCCGAGTGATGGCAGTTAGAGGAAGGGCTTGCCGTGGCTCCTTGGGCAAAGAGGGAAAGTGAGGAGGAAAGTAGAAAAGCCTCTGTCCTGCTGGTGCCCCACATGATCTCTCTCCTCCTCCACACTTCCTACCTTCTCCCATTCTTACCTCCAGGTCTTTGCAGTGGTGGCCCCAGGAAGACATCTGTCAGGTGAAGTGGAATCCCCATGTCTGCTTCAAATAGGTACTATATGGGAGACATGCCTGTTCATTCGAAGGGGAAACTCTGAAGGCATTTTCCAAGAGAAATGTTACTCTCTGTTATGATTACCTTACAAAAGTACTGTTTCTAGTATGCATTAGTAGCATTATGGAGAAAATAAATAATTGTGGCCTACCCCTGAAAGTCACCTACCATCTCAAAAAGTGTTTTTAATTTTTGTGTTCCTTTAAAAAGTGAAAAAGCTTTTAAATTCTACCAATTTGACACAGAAAACTTTGCAAACTGATTTGTTAATAGAAAGATTTTAGTAGATGCTCTGGTTTGCTACTAATCATTAATGATGCTCCCACCCATTTTTAGCTGCTCTTTGTGTTGGCTGATGGCTGAGAGTTAAGTCCCTCTCCACAAATTTGCCTCCTTCGGAGGAAACTGACTCACTTAATTTTAAGTCACAGGTTACATCTCCATGGTAGGATTGTTCCTCACCCAGTAACTGGTCCATGGAGTCAAAGACCTGGCACCTTGGCTTCATTTGGGACAACTCTGTAGAGCCCTACAGCTCCGTGGCTCCCTATGAGGCATCTGTTGCAGCTGCTTCTCAGTTTAACTTCTCCCTTTGTCCAGTTCCGCTCTTCTCACTCCCTTGTCAGTGTTGTTCCCACAGAGACACTCCCCCCAGATTTTTTCCATGCAGTTCTTCATTTCACAGGGAACCCAAGCTGGAGTAGAGAAACATAATGTATTACTTTGTCCACGTAAGGCTAAGTAATCTATCATGATTCCTAACATTTCTCCTTCATACTCACTATAATTATATTAACATTTACACCATTTTTATTTGTAGTCAAACAATATGTATATATACATGGTTTAAAAAGTCTAATAGCACTGCCATATTTACCACGGAAACAGCAGTACCCTGTCCCATACCTCTCTGAGAGCTTATCCCACAATCACAGACTTTAAAATTGTAGTAATTATTTCCTAACTTCCTACTATAAAAGATTAAAACTTGAATCTCTTATAGTCATCCATATTCCCCGCTAGCCAATTTGGAATAGAGTCATTGTTTAGATTATCCTTAATATACACCATTCTCATAATAATCTTTACTGATGAAATGCATAATATATTTTGGTTACAGTTCCTTCCCTTAAAGAACATTTTTTCCCCCTGAAGTTAGTAATTTCCTTTTATTTTTAAAAAATTTGGTTTGTTTAGTTTTCTCATACCTATTGCTAATTCATCCCAAAACTTTATGTGAAATGCCTCTCAGGATAGTGAAGCATATTTGATCATCTTTTAATACTCTCTCCCTCGCACCCCTTGGGGACATCTAACATATTTCTTGGTGCCTTCTGGACTTCTATCCCAATGTAAAATACTTGTTTTCCATGCCTGGGACATCATCTTGTCACTTCTCTTCACTCTTGCCCTGGGATTTCCCCTTCTCTAGTGTTGAATTCTGTATGTCTTGAATCTCATGTTTTTTCATGGCCTATATCTTTGTTTTGTTGGAGCATCTTCTCTAGAACTCTCCTAAGAATGGATGTACCTCTGGAATAAACTATTGCTATAAATGTCTCAACTTGTTTTTATTCTACTCTCACAATTTCTTGATAGTTTTATTGGGTATAGACTTACAGGTTGGAAATAATATTTTTTTCCTTAGAATTCTGAAGGTATATCTCCATTATTGTTTGATAATTATAATGCTATTATGATGCTTTATTATTTGGATATGAATTTTTTTGTTTGTTTTTCTCCTATCATAGGTTTTCTTCTAAAGATCCTTTCTTTATTCTGGGTGTTCTAAACTTTAAAAATAAAGTACCTTGTTGTTGATCAGTTTTCACTCACTGAACTGGGAAGTCCCTGAGCTCTTTCAATCTAAAAACTCACATACTTCAATTCTTGAAAAATTTCGGGTATTATTTTATTGATAATATCCTTCCCTCTTATTTCTCAATTCTTTCAATCTGGAATTCCTGTTAGATATCTTGGGATTCAGAAATCATTCTCTTATTGAAATTTTTTTCTTCTGATATTTACCTTGTCTTTGTGAGTGTCATTCGTTTGATTTTATTTTACTTTACAGGTAAATTACTCAACTTTATCTCCCAAACTTGATAAATTCTGTTATCACATTTTTAATTTTTAAGGGTTCTTTATTGTTCTTTGAATGCTACCCCCTTCCATTTCAAGTAGCATTCTGTTCTTGTTTTATGAATGCCATATCTCTTATCTCTAGGGAGAGATGTATTATAGTTGCTTAAAATTTTCTTCTGTTCTTTGTTTTCTCCAGTTTTCTTTTATTTTCTAATTTGTTTTGGTCTGGCCTTGTAAGATACATTACTTATATCTAGTGATCTTTGGCCACTCATTTGCATTTAAAAGTGAGACACTTAAAAGAGGATAAATTAGAATTTCTGTGTGCACTGGTGAAGTTTACCAACTGGTGGAACTCACTGTGAATGATTGTGCATGGGAAACCATTTCTTTGGCAACCCCAGCTGTCAGCATTGGTAGGTATTTTCTCATGCGCTTGTGAGAGTCTTCAGAGAGGGATCATCCAATCTCCTTCCATGAGACAGGGAGGGGAAGGAGTATAAAAGTTAGGCAACAGATCTTCTAGGAGCTGAAGGGAAAGGAGCTGAGTATTTTCCATTGAGCACACAGGATTTCCTTTACTTTTTTATTTACTCTGCAGATCTTGACACTTTTTGGATTCAACCACCTAGCTAGGGCAGAGACTACAGGAGTCTAATTATTTTTGTCCAGACTTTTAATCAACTCACCTCACCTCTATATACCTCATGTCAGAGACAGCTAGTGCTTCTGCCAGGATTTTTGTGGAATTCTGAGAACTGAAGGGTTTATCCCTTAATGAGCCCCTCCCACTGCCCCAGCCTTCACCTCTTCTCCCTACCCAGGAGCTCAGCAGAGAGGTGAAGGTTGAAACCTAAAACAGCTACCTGGTATTGATCTACTTTCCATTTGATTCAGTTTTGTTGACCTATACTGTTATTGAAACTCTTCTCTTCTCTTTGTCTTTGTGAGTTTGTGTATTTTTACTGTCATTTTAGTGGACTTTCAAGTACAATCTTTATTCAATCTCTCATGGATAACTGGAATTTTATAATTATTTTATTTTGTCTCCCCTGCTCCACATCTATCTGGCTGAACATTGAATTTCTATTAACAGAGCGATGACTAGCATATGCAAAGGGTTCAATAAATGTTTGTTAAATGTACTAGGGATTCACATTTATTTAGGTGCCTGTACAGATTCCAATGAACTAGAACTCTCCTCAAATTATATGCTATTTGGTAATGCCAGGAAGGGAATTTCTTGGTTTGCCAGGCTGAGTTTTTGGGGAACAGTAGAACTCTAGGGTTGTGATGGCATGACTAGCTATAGCTACCCCTATGATGGTCCATTATAAAATGAATATTGAATTTGTACTATATTGGAGCAGTACAAACATTTTGTTTTGTTATTCAACTTTAACAGGGGCAATTCACATCTTAAAGAGAATTCACAGATGTTACTAATGCCTTGGTAGATGATTAAGCAGTTATTAGGACTCTATGTGATACACTCAAAAAATTATTGATTAAGAAAGAAAGCATTGTATTTGAGTTTTGTTTTTATAATGATATTTTACTTTGATTTTAGCAATTTTTGGCAGAGTATTTTCATATCATCTTCTTTTTCAGTAATTAGCAATTAAAAACCCTACACAAGAAAATATGAATATAGTTTTGCATAATAAATAAGAAATGACATTTCAAAAGCTGTACATTATACCCCTTTTTGTGAAATAAATGCAGTCTATTTTTAGTGGGATGGGTTTTGAAGTGACATATACAGATATTCATCAGGGTAAAAATTTAGTTACTTGATAGTTTTCATACGTGTGTCTATCTTCAAAAATCTAAAATTGCATTGCTACAAAGTTAGCCCGCCACATGCCATACTGTGCTGTGCAACATATGGCCTGGCGCACAGCAATAATCGCCAAAATTTGTGTCGGTGCCTTCAGGAAAAGTGAGAAATGGTCCCTGCAGGGAAGCGATGTTAGCAAACAAAAACGAAGTCTTAACTTTTGCTTGTATTGAAGCCCATTTCTTAAGGTTTAAAAAATGACCCGAGTAAGTTGTCTGGCTCCTACATACAGGTCTAAATCCTTAAGGATTTTCCCCACAATACACAATTAAAAAGATTATTAAGGAGCTTTGTTTTGAAAGCTGATTTTGATAAGTGAACCTCACCTTAATTATTCTTTTGTGCTGATTCAGTTAAACTTTTCTCTCTTTGTTACTTTGGAACATTAATTTGTTCTATTGCTGGACTTTGTATAAGTGCTATTTATTTATCCTTAAGAGGCACTTAATTAAAATGCTAATATTTTTATTTAATTATTTATTTTTAGTTATTTTCACTCTCATGGAATCCTTACAAGTTTTGAGCATTGCAATTGAACCTGGTGTGAATGGTCATATTTTACAAACTAGAAGAACATTTTAGAAATCAAATTGCTGCACAGAATTAATTTTGTTATATCCATGATTATTTACATTTCATGTATACTCATTTAGTTCAAGAATGATATCTTAGCAACATAAAATTCTTTTTCTGTGATTAATTTTTTTCCTAAAAATGGTATGAGAACCAGGTATTGTAGAAATTTATTTATTACACAAAATTCCCCAGTTACCAGTGACAATACAGAAAGGGTGTCATTAGAACCAAACCTGAAAATTTCCCTGAATCTTTGAAAGAGAGTAGGCTACCTCAGAAACCTTGGCCTTGATCATCAAAGGCTTCTTGCTAAGATGAGGGCTTGTGACCAACTTTGGCAAGTAGCCTCAGGGCCATCTCGGCATTGGACAGGCTACTTTACTTTGCCTTATCTTTAAATACATTTTGCTTAGCACTTTCCATTGCACCCTAATTTTAAAATTAGCTATGCCTGTTAAGAGATATTTCCATATACTCTGCCTGAGAAGGTCCATTTATCCAACAAACATTTATTTGTCTCATGCTGTGTATTGAATACTGTTTCGGGTACTGGAAATTCAGCCACAAACAAAACAGACAAAAATTGACACCCTTATATTCTTGTGACATTCTGGTTTACATCCTAGTGGGGAAGGATATATTAAGCAGAATAAACAATAAAGAGAAAGAAAGTAGGGAAGGAAGGGAGATAGATGGTTTAGTGGTAGGACTAGCTGTTAAAGTTTAATTGGAGTGGCCAGGAAGGGAATAGCTATAGGAGGGAGTTGTATGTCTATTTGGAGAAACAGCATTTCAGGTAGGGGGACAAGAAGTGAAAAAGCGCCAAGGCAGGAAGATGCCTGATATTCACAGGAGGAGTCCAGTGTGGCTGGAGCCAGGTGGATACCCTGGGCAGTTGTTGGAGATGAGGTCCCAGAGATAAAGAATGAATACGTGTGTGTGCATGGAGGGGGTGGGGAGATATCCTGTGGGTTTAAGTCCAAGGGAGGCTTATGCTTTAAGTGTAATGGAAAGACTTTACAAGGTTTCCAGCAAAGGAGGGATGTTTCCTGGCTGGTTTGAATAGGATAGCATTAGTTTCTGGATTGTCAATAGTGTTAACAGGAGCAAGGGCAGAAGCAGAGATCAGAGAGAAGGCTAATGCAATAATCCAGAAATCAGGGACCTGAACCTGGGTGACATCAGTAGAGATTATGGACAGAGGTTAGATTTTGAATGCCTAAATGAGAGAATTTGCTAATAAATGGGGTGTTGGGTATGACATAAATGAAAACTGATTCTTAGTTTTGGCTTGAGCAACTATGAGCATTGTAGAGTTTCCATTAACTCATACAGGAGGATCCCTAGTGGCACTGGCTTAGTGGGGTATAAGGTTAGACCGACAATCAAGATTTTAGTTTGGGTCATTTTAGTTTTAGGTGGCCATTAAAAATTCAAATGAAAGGGCTGAGTAAGCATTTGGACATACAAGTCTGTAATTCAGAAGAGAAATATGAGCATATAAGTTGGCAGTTATCAGCACATAGGTAGCATTTAAAGCCATGAGACTGATGATCCGTTTCATGCAAATTGTGACAGTTTTCTGCCATTACTAGGGAAATTCATTATATTAGATTTTAAAAGTAATGCTATTTTTAAGGTAATGGTATTTTGGGGTAATGCTGAAATTTCTGTGCTTTCCAGGACTCAGTAAATTACTGCAGTCTTAGAAGAGATGTAGGTCTTAGTCTTTGTCACACAAAACAGGGAATAATGCTCATATTAAAATGTTAAATCAAAAGGAACATGTAAAATTATATGCATTATATAATCAGAATAATATAAAATATGCTTAGAAAAATGTGAAGGAAATATAAAAGTTTTTAATATTAATTGCCTTAGGTATTTGAGAGAATGGATGAAATTACCAACTTTTACTTATGTTCCAAGTTTTCCAAAAAATGAGCATATTTTTAAAATGGAAAAAAGATATTTATCTTCCAAGGTTATGCAAATAAATTTTTTTTGTATGTGCTGATTATTTAATACTCAGATATATAAGAGAACCGGGGACTAATTGTACTGCATTTCATCATTTCATCATTTATGGTTATATCTGATATGATATAAAAACCAGAAAATTAAGATGAAGGGCATTCAGCATCTTATTTGGATATCATACAGAAATATTTGGTTTTTCAGCAGTTTATCAATACCTCAGACCAGGTTTTCCAGAGAAACCAAGAAGAAAACAGGCTCTGTGACCAACCTAGTTCATGAATCTCACTATATTCAGGTTGTCCATTTTTTCCAAATCAAACTGATGCAATTTCCAGCTTCTGTTTGGGCCTCTGATCTTCTCTGTCAGACAGGCTCCCTTTAGGATTTCCTTTTTAACACAAACTTTCACCATGTTTTTTTTTTCACCTTGTTCTTCCAGATACACTGAAGGGTTTTGATTCTTCAAGGTTTATTTCAAACTACTTCAAAGAGGGACCTCCTGAAGTGGGGTAAAATAGATTCAACAATACCAACCTACCTCATAAAGCTGCTGTGAGGAATAACCATATAAAAGACTACAAAGCACTTTGTAAATATAAAGTTCTATACTAATGCTTAATAATGATTACTGGCTACAGCACAATGCCATCTTTTGTGCATTTATAGGAGTGCCCATGAGTAGGACAAGTTTCCCTCCTTCAGTCATTTTTCAATTTTTATAATAAAATTGTTTTATTTAAAATCATGTACAGAACATTGTTGTGCTCTGGGCCTTGGATTCATTCCCAAGTAAGAACTGAAACAATGTCAGACTGTGGGAAAGGAAGCAGGGTGTCCTAGGTACTGCTCTCTTCATGTTTGAAGATGCTTTGGCACAGTACGGAAACCAGAGATATATAACCCCATGCTATTTTTTTTCTCTGAATACATATATATTCATATATATGTTATATATTATATATATAATCTGCAATGCTCTTTATGTTCAGATTAACGTGACAATCTGCTTAAACTGTGCAATCACACCTCTGTTTTTGGTATGCAAGGGAATCAGTCTTACACTTTAAATTTCCATTCATTAGCACTGGCATTAAACAGCTTCAGATTTCTTGCGTCGCTCCATTTTTTTTTTGCCAACTCCTCTAATTCAGCAGACATCTACAGCTTTGGTCTCCTGGTCTGCTTTCTCACCAGCAACCGAAGCTTCCAAGCCTAACATTCCTTCTGTGTCTGAACAGCACCCACCACCACTTTGGAGACCACTTACTTTTGGATCTTTGAGTCCTCATAAAATATATTTTTTATCAAAATAGTTTTATTTTAAAAATCTTCTTTTAATTTTTTTCTAAGATGAAATCTGTCCTGAGTTATCCCCATTGTAGTAGTTATGTGGTTAAAGTTGATTGGTTTTCCAAGGCACAGGGCTTTGTATTCCTGTAACATCAAGAGCCTGGAAACTGACAGGGGGTGGGGGTCCTGGGGATGGTAGATCTCTCTATTCTCTGGTCCCCCAAAAAGAAAATCTTTTTTGTATGGAGAGTAGTCAATCTGCTATGGGGAACCCATACTCATCTACGTCTAAACAGAAAAGCTTTATATCTGATCAAATATTCATTCTTCAGCAAATATTTATTGAGCTGCTGCTGAGATTCATGTACTGTGCATGGTGCTGGGGAGTGTTAATGGTAAACAATGCAGAGTACCTGACATTACACTGTTCAAAATCTGATAGTTAAGCTAGACATAATAACATGCAATCTGAATAAAATGACATAAATATCATAATAGTGCATTGCACAAAGTAAGGTAGCAACTGGGAGGAAGGAAACACTCTTCCTGGACAGATCAGAAAATTTTCACAAAGGGGATGACATTTGAAGTGGGTTTGGATGAATGATTAAGCATTTTTCCAAGCATTTGAGTTTCGGGAACAGTAAGTGGTTTATGAGAAAATGTGGCGTAACTGGTGAATGGCGAGGAATTCAGAGTGCCTGGAGAATTGATTGTGGGAAGGGTGTGGTGGAAGAGGAAAATGGAAAGATTGGCTGCAGCCATAGTGTGAGGAGCCATGCACAGTGTGCCAGAGTTTGGAACTTTTCTACCTGCAGCAGGGGACTTAGCTAAAGTTAGCATGATCACATTTGTGTTTTAGAGAGACAACGCTGAGACTGTATGGAGAGCAGTCTAATTTAGGAAGCCAGCGCAATGGTTCATTTAGAAATGATCAGAACCTAAACAAACGGTTAATCTAAAGGGAGCTCACATCTGGATGTAGAAGCTACTAACCTGTTAGCAATGACCTTAGGAGAGCCTATTAATATCTGAGAGGCATATGGCATGTTTCTACTGAGAAATCTTTGGCTTTGGTAAAACACAGTACCCCTGGTTGAGTAGTAGATAAAACCTCTAGTTAACTCCAGTAGCTTGGTGATGATCCAGAATCTTCTGAATAGATGGAATTCTTTCTGTTGTTTCAGTTTAATTTTGCTAATGTATTTCTTCTACCTGGAGAAAATAGATATTCCTTAAAATAGATATCCTTAAAATAGATATTTTTACCCTTTTCAGTTAGTTATCTGTATCATACTAAAATTCTACTTGACTACAGATATAGCTATGTCAATTACAATTTATGCCTGATTTCTATTACCAATAAACTACTACTTTTATAAAGTGCTAGCTCAGGTTTACAAAGCATTAGGTGTTCCATTTATAACAGCATCTACCAGTAACATGAATTCTTAACCTATACTCTTAATATACTAGATGAATTGGCTGCATCCCCTTTCCCACTTATATTACTGCCCTTGAGATACATGATTTTCCCCAGTCACTTTTTTCATTCAAAATTTTATCTTTAAAATTAACTTTAATGAAAAATAATCTACATAAAGTAAAATGAGCTCATTTTGTAGGTGTATAATTCAAAGAATTTTGCAAAGCATGTGTACTTTTAAGTGGATACCACCAACCCTTTCAAGACATAGACCATTTCCATCACCCCAGAAAGTTCCCTTTGGCTCTCTGCAGTCGAAATCCCCTGGGTCTCCCTCCTGCACTGATCTGATCTCTGTTTTTGTAGATTAGTTTTGCCCGTTTTAGAAGTTTATTTGAAGGAACTCCTACAGCATGTACCCTCTTGTGTTAGGCTTCTTTTTGAGATTCATCTGTGTGGTATGATGTACTAGGAATTCAAGCCTTTTCGTTGACGAGTACTAATCTATTGTATTAATATGCCATAATTTGTTTATTCAATCACCTATTGACAGACTTTTAGATTGCTTCTAGCTGTGCCTATTTTGAATAAATTGCTGTAAATATCAGTGTATAAGTATTTTTGAGGACATATGTTTCTGTTTCTCTGAGAAAAACATGTAGGTGTGAAATTAATGGTTTTATGGTAAGTATAAGCTTAACTTTATATGAAACTGTCAAACTTTTCCAAAATGGCTGCAGGACTTTACAGTCTCACCAGTGTGGGAGAGTTCTAGTTGCCTTTCCTCCTGACTTGTTAATTTTGGTGTTTAAACTTTAGTTGTTCTAGTGGATGTGTAGTGGAATCTCATTGTGAATTCCTTGATGACTAATGATATTGAATAACTTTTCATGTGCTCGTTGCCCATTCATGTCTGTTCAAGCTTTCAACACATTTTATAGAGTTATCTTAGTTATTTTAAGAGTTCTTTATGTATCCTGAATACGTCTTTTATCAAATATATAAATATTGTGAATATTTTCTCTCAGTCTGTGCCTTGCTTTTTTTTTTTTCTTAATGGTGTCTTTCAAAGAGCAAAAGATATAAATTTTGATAAACTCAAATTTATTTATTTTTCTTTTATAGCTTGTGGGGATTTTTTGTATCTTGCTTAGGAAATGATTGCCTATCCAGTTTTGAGAAAATTTTTTCCAATGTATTATTCTAAAAGCTTTATAGTTTTACTTATACATTTATGTTTATAATTCACTGAAAATTAATTTTTCTGAATGGGATGTGGTTCATTTCTTTTATAAGGCTATCCAATTGTTTTGGCATCATTTGTGGAAGGGTTTTTCTTTCCTTATTAAATCAACTTGGCTTCTGCAACAAATCAATTGGCAGTAAAAATGAGGCTTTATTTCAAACCCCGTATTGTGTCTCTTTGATCAATATATCTATCTTTATACCAAAACCACACTGTCTTGATCACTGAAATTAAAAAAAAAATATTTAATTTATTTATTTTTAGAGAGAGGGGAAGGGAGGGAGAAGAAGAGGGAGAGGATATGCAAGGAAAACATTGATCGGTTGCCTCTCATACCCATCCTAACTAGGGACTGAACTTGCAACCCAGGCATGTGTCCTGACTGGCACTTGAACCATCAGCTTTTTGCTTTGTGGGATGACACCCAGCTAACTCAACCACACTGGTCAGGGCTTGATCACTGAAATTTTTTATTAAGTCTCAAAGTGAGGTAGTGTAAGCTCTCCAACATGGTTCTTTTTAAAAATTGTTTTTGGTAATTCTAGATCCTTTGCATTTTCATATAAAGTTTAGAATAGCCTGTCAAGTATTCCAAAATTTGGGGGGAGGGCTATTGTATTGCATTAAATCTATAGATCAATTTTAGGAGAACATACTTCTTAAGATTATTGATCCGTAAAATGGTATAACTCTCCTTTTATGTAGAGTTCTTTAATATTTCTCAGTGATGCACTGTAATTTTTATTGTAGAGGTCCTGTACATATTTCACTAAGTTGATACCTATGAATCTTAAGTTCTTGGATAATATTGAAAATTGTATTATAAATATCTAACTTCTAATTGTTTTTGCTAACATATAGAAATACAACAGATTTTGAATATTGACCTTTTATCTTGTAACTTTGATAAAATTGTCATATTGATGGTGGTAGTCTCCCTTCAACGTGGTGAAAGAAGCATTTGATTTCCATCATGAACTATAACATCAGTAGGATTTTTGTTGATGCCTTTTAGGCTAACAATGTTTCCTTCTATTACTTGTTTGGTGAGAGGGTTTTTTTTAGTTATTATCATGAATGAGGGTGGAATTTATCAAATGATTTGTTTCTTTGCAATGATTTTATAGTTTTTGTCTTTATTTTTTTAATATGGTAAATTACATTAATTGATCTTTCAATTTTGAAGTGACTCTATATTCCCAAGATAAATCCTATTTGATTACAAAGTATTATCTTTTACACCTACTACTAAATTCAATTTGTTAATATTTTATTGAGCATTCTTGTATTCATACTCATGAGGAATATCGATATATAAATTTCTTTTGTTGTAATGTCTTTGTCAGGTTTTTAATTGAGAGTTATGATTGCCTCATAATGTATGTCCAAAAGTGTTCTCTCTCCCTCTGTTTTTTAAAAATATGTGTAAGATTTTTCTTATTTTTTTCCTCAAATAATTGATAAATCTTAACGGTTAAACCACGTGGGCCTGGTATTTTCCATTTGGGAAGATTTTTGATTTCATAATCAAATCTTAATTTCTTTAATAGAGTTAAACTATTCAGATATTCTACTTATCTTGTGTCAGTTTTTGTAAGTCAGTCTTTTGAATTCTCAAGAAATTTTCTATTTTCATCTAAATTTCCAAATTTATTGATACATTATTTGTAATATTCCATTAGTATCTTTTCAACATCTACATATTTGCATTGGCATCACTTCCATCATTCTTCATGTCATTAATTTGTGCTTTTCCCCGTTTTTATTCTTGATTAGTTTTGCACAGGGTATATCAATTTTATTAATCTCTTCAAGAAATCAACATTTGGTTTTCTTTCAGGTATTTTATTTTTATTGACATATTCTTTTAAATATATTATTTATTTCCTCTACTGACTTTGCATTGAATTTCCTCTTTATTTTCTAGCATCTTAAGCAGAACTTTATATAATTGATTTAAGAACATTCTTCTTTTCTAGTACAGGCATTTAAACCAATAAATTTAATCCAAGTGTTATTTCAGCTAAATCCCACAAATTTTTATATATTGTATTTTTATATACATTTAGATAGAAATATTTTTAATTACCCCTGTGTTTCTTTTTTGACCTCCATGTTATTAATTAATTATTATTATTATTTTTAAATTCTCACCTAAGGATATGTTCATTGATCTTAGAGAGAGAGGAAGGGAGAGACAGTGAGAAAGTGAGAAAAGGAGAAAGAGAGAGACAGAGAGAGAGAGAGATATTGATGTGAGAGAGAGACAAAGAGACATCTATGTGAGAGAGAAACACAGATTAATTGCCTCCAACCAGGAAGTGCCCCGAATGGGGATCAAACCCCCTACCTGACCAGGTATTGAACCTCCCACCTTTTGGTGCACCGGATGATGCTCCAACCAACTGAGCCACCTGGCCAGGGCTTGATCTCCATGTTATTTATAAGTTGTTATTTAATTTTCAAATAGCTGGAGATTTCTAGATTTCTTATTGCTACTGATTTCTAATTTGATTTTGTGTTGCCATAGAATATACATCAAGATTTCAATTTTTTGAAATTAATTGAGACCTCTTTTATGGTCTTAACATGATCTATCTTGATAAATATTTCATATGCATTCTTTCAACTGAACTTTTCAGAATGTGTATTCTGCACTTTGGGGTGTGGAATTCTTTCAGTGTCAATTAAATCAAGTTGGTGAATAGTGTGTTTCAAACTTTCATATCTTTATTGATTTTTCTGTCTTTTTTTTTTCTTTCAGTTACTGAGAGAGGGGTGTTAAAAACTTCAAATATAATGATGGGTTTGTCAAATTTTCCCTTCATTTCTATCTGTTTTTACTTCATGAACTTTGAGGCTCTGCTATCAGATACATAAAAATATAGGATCATTACATCCTATTGATTTACCACCTCTTTTATCATTATGAAATATCTCCGTGTCTTACAATACTCTGTTTTGCTATGAATATGGACAAATTAGTTTCTTATGTTCAGTCTTTGCTTAGTACATTTTTTTCATCCTTTAACTTATTTGTATCTTTAAAATGCTAATCCATTTATATTTAATATAATTATTTATATGTTTGGGCTTAAGTCTTCCATTTTCACTCCATTTCCCACTTTTCTTACTTTTTTATTCCTCTGTTGCTTCTCTCTTGCCTTGCCAAGAGTGTTTTTAGTATTACATTTTATTTCTCTATTGATTTCTTAGGTATACTCTTACTTTTTTGTTGTTTGCTCCAAAGTTAGCAATATTCATTCTTGACTTATCAAAGTCTAAGTAAATTCAATATAGTATCATTTTCCATCTCACCACTGTCCCTTCACACTTTCCACTCATGACTTCGCAAAAGTAATAATTTTACATATTATAATTTTATTTACCTTTCACAATATTTGTGCTATTATTGTCACACATATTTTACTTGCCATATGTTATATATCTACCCTTCCACTGTCGGTTTTTCTTCAAACTGTCAGTTATCTTTTAAGGAAATCACGTGAAGCAGAAACATAGTCTTTTATATTTATCCATTTATTATTTATGGGACTCATTTCTTTCTGTAGTCCCAAGTCCCCATCTCATATCATTTCTGTTCAGTGTGAAGAATATTCTTTAGTATTTTATTTTATTTTTCAGTCTGAAGAATATCCTTTAGCCTTTTGTTTTCACTGTTTTAATAGCCTTCAATATTCTGTTTTGTTCTAGTACTTAATATCTTAGTTTTTACTGACGGCAACAAATTTGTTTAGAATTTATACAGAGCCAGGGAGAAGTAACACTTGCTTGAGTGTGGTTATAGGGTGATAATATGGGTGTAATAATTTATAGTTTTAATTTGAATGTTTTACCTAAAATGTCATATGGTGTACTAGAGTGTGATATTGTTAGGTTACTGAATTACATGCTTATGATTTTGTAATGAAATTTTTTGTAATAAAAAAGGGGTGTTCTTTCTGCCAGACCCTGTATATCTGAAATTGCCTTTATTTTACCCTAAGTTTTTATAAGATAATTTTCTCTGGATATGGAATTGTATCCAGATTGAAAGCTTTTTAAAAAGTGTGTGAAAGGTATCCTTTGCCATCTGACCATTATTGGTTCTGAGAAGTCAGTTATTAATCATACTGATGTTTCCCTTTTATCATGCTTTCAAGATGTTCTTTTTATATTTGGCTCTCAGAATATTGAATGTCATATATTATGTGGTTTTCCTTGATTTTATTAAGCTTGTAGTTGATTTAGCTTCTTTAATCTGTAAGTGGATTATTTTTCCCAGAAAATTTGAGGAAAATTCTTATTTCTTCAAAAATTTTTCTGCCTCATTCTCTCTTCTCTGCTTATCAATTTTATGTAGTCCCACAGGTTTTTAATCCTGTTTTTTTTCTTACAATGACAATCAAACATCTTTCTTCTGACATTTACAGTCTGCAGTTAAACTTATTTAGTGAAATTTCCATTACAGTTATTATATTTGTTTGTTATACAATTCTTTTTGCTTCCTTTATAAAATAGTTTGCATTTCTCTGCCTAGATTATCTGTTCATTCATTAAACCTATATCTTTTAGCATTGAACATATTTTCCTTAATTCTTTGAACATAATGATGGTTGTCTGCTAAATCTAATATTGATGCCATCTCAGGTTCTATGTCTATTGACTTTCTTTTTTATTTTTTGACTATTAGCTACATTTTCTGATTTCTTTGCATACCTCATAATTTTTTATTGTATACTGGACATCATCAAGGATACTTTGTAGAGATTCTGAATTCTATTATCTTACTCTGAGAAGTGTTGATTTTTGCTTCCATAGTTGGTTCCATCACTGGCTGGTCAGCTTGAACTACTATAGGTTTATTTTTTTACTAATTGAAGACAATCTGCGGAAATCCCAAATAGTTTCCAAGCTCTCTAGCTCTTCAAGACTCAAATATATTTAAAACTGTTTCTCCTAAGGATTTTTTTTCTGAGCATAGTTTTAGTTCCCAAGCTCTCTAGCTTTGTAAGACACAAATATATTTAAAACTGCTTCTCCTAAGGACTTTTTTCCGAGTGTAGTTTTAGGCTTTGTTAAGGCAGGTCTAAAGCAAGCCCTAACCCAAGGCACGGTTCTTACATCAAAGGCTTGTCCTTCCTGTTGTATTGGCTGTATATCACAAGGCATTAAAGAAATTTCTCTACTCTGGCTGGGCTGGATCTCCAACATCCCCAATCTATGACCTCTAGTACATATGTCTGTTCTGTTACAAATTCCTTAGCAACCATTCTCTTGTGAGCCTTGGATAGTTTTGCACTTGTATAAGGGGCCCCTGTACAACTCTTGTCCACATCCATACATTATCTTCTCTTCAGTAACTTGCTCACATTCTGGTCATTGAAGCCACTGTATGCTCTAATCTTTTCTACCTCAGCTCAACAGGAATTCCATACTCTGGACTCTAGTGTTCTCTGCCATGGTCAAGAAATGGTCCCCAGGCAGAGTCCGGTTAATTGTGAGCCTTACCTTCTGAGTTTCTCTTTTCTCAGGGAGAACAGAAATTAGTACATCCATGAGAGTACATTGTATCACGTGAACTCATGTTTGTGCTCCTCACATTGGAGAGGTGATTCCAAATCTGTCCCAGGATAATCAGACCAAAAATATTTCCAACTGGTGTCATTAACATAAAATTTTCCCTCTTTTTGATCCTGTAACTATACACTATCTGTCATGCTTAAAATCTGCTCCCTCTTTCTTTTCAAATTTCTCTGTACTGTTTTCATTTTAAGCATGATTTATTCCCACTTATCAAGACATAGATATTGCTTCTATAGAATTTAGTATGATTTGATGCTTGATGAGAAAATGATTGAGAGAGATATAATGTCATTATCAATTTTTTAAAATATTGGCTTCATTAATACACCATTTATACATTTTCAAAATAATTTCTAACATCTTGGCATTGCATAACTACTATATATTTAATTATTAAAGAATATAGATTTTTTGACCAATAATGGGATTTGTGACATTTTATCAAAACCACATCTCATCACTCAATCTGGACTCTCATTACTCACCATTACTTAAATATCAATCTTGATAAATAGATCTGGGAATTGACTCACAATGACTTAAAACCATGCACTTAAATGCAGCTCATCTGTTAAGCCAATATAAGAGCTCTATCGTTTTATGATTCTGATCATGAAAAATTGAAGGCAACTTTATATAAAGAGGAGGGTACTTTACTTTCAGCGTGACTTAAATAGTTTGTGATTTTCTACTACTTTTGAGGAGACAGTGCTACTAACGTACGTTTTAGGTGTATCTTTAAACATGAGAAAATAACATGGAATGTTTTAAAAATTGACGGCCTACTAAAAAAAAGTATCTCCACAAAATTGATACCATCAGAATCTAGTTATACAAGTATATAAGCTGTAAATTCTATATGCCTTTAAAATTAAATCCTTTTTAATCTTGTAAAATTATGAAAAAAAGAACATTAAATTTGTTCATCATGTATTATAGATGATGGGTTTTCAACAATTACCAGCAAAATGGTGTTGTTAGACAATCTGTGCCTTAATTTACTTGCAAAGACAAAATCCTTTTTATTCTCCCATTGTAACATGCTTAATACTATCATAGAATCTGCTTTTTATAATCCTCAGGTTTTTGTTAAGGACAGAAGTCTACTGAATACAACATATCTGACTCCATTTTAAGGCAGAGTAAATGGTCACTTCTAGGAAATAATTCTGAAGCACTGCATAGCATGCCCATCCCAAAATATTTTTGTCCAGAAACCTACCACAAGTCCTTGAATTAAGGCATTTCTTTCATAAAAGACCTGTCAACCTGAAAATATGCTAACCAACCAACTATCATGTTAACATGGTTTCTAGATGTTTAAGGAAATGTAACTATGATAGGTAAAATGTTGATGCTGGGGAAACAGAAGACAAGCTCTATGTGGGAAATGCTACTAGACAGTTAATTTAGGAAAGAGCACGTGGCAGTAGAAGGGGCAGCCATTAAATAACTTTGGAGAATTAAGGGGAAGAAAGGTGGTGACATAAAATACTGAGGCACTAATAGTAAACAAAACCCAAGTATTCTGCTTAGTGTGAGCTCTGTTTTCTAGAATAAAATAAAGCATGTATTTTGAGTTATGTCAGAAGATTTTTTAGGCAAGGTGTATCAGTCATGGTCTTGGCAGGAAACTTTAGATGAGTATTCTGAGTGTGGTGAAATGGCATTCTTATTTTAATTTGACAATAGTTGACTAAATGAGGTGTTTGTTGTGGGTCAGGTGTGCAAAAACTATAAGAGATACTGCAATAACTGGGGCTAGGAACAACAGTTGCCATCTTTCTTCCCCTTAATTCTTCCAAGGCATTGAATGCCTGGCCCCATTGAAGGAATAAGGGGAAGGAACAGTATCTACTGCCCAGGTTACTCACTCAGATAAGAAGAGACATGGGAATGGATAAGTACTTGAAAACCGGGGACATGGAAGAGGCCTGCCAGGAACTGCGACTTTTGGTTGAAAAAAATCAGTCTGTCCGTGGCATAAATACCATAATTTCACTCTTTTCCTACTTTGTGGTCTCATGCCAATGCTCTTCATTAACCAAACCCAAAAGGAAGTCAGTGAGTAAGGGACCCCATCATAGTCCACAAGAGTTCTCCCAGAGTATTGAGCAGGTGGAGAAGAGTGGGAAAATATCTACAGGAATAAATGAAAGATGTCCTACACAGGAAGAGAGAGAGAGAGAGAGAGGAAGGAAGGAAGGAAGGAAGGAAGGAAGGAAGGAAGGAAGGACGGATGGCACGTTTCTCTATAGTAAGGAGGGCGGCCAAGATGGCGTCCTAGGTAAAAGTGGTACTGGCATCCTCCCACAACCACATCAGAATTACAACTAAACTACAGAATAGTCATCATTCCTGAAATCTAGTCGAACAGACGTCCTATAACTGAGGATATCGCGAAGAAGGCACATGAAGATTTGTAGGAGGGGTGGAGACACAGAAGGAGCTGGCTCCATACCCATGTGTGGCAGATAAAAATTGGGAGGACTATCTAGGCTTTGGAGGTCCCTGATAAGGAGCAAGGGGACCCCCCCACCAGTCCAGGGTTCCAGTACCAGGAAGAGAAGTCCTCATAACTTCTGGATGGAAAAAAAAAAAGTGGGGATTGTGGCTGAGTGAGATGGAACGTTTCTGGAGTCCCGGTGTTCCTTTAAAGGGCCTGTACACAAACTTAGACTCACTCAGCTCTGACCTTCAGCATCAGGGCAGCAAAAGGAACCAAGGACATATAGGGTGGAATTGAATCGTCTGGTATCAGGACCAGAACTGGAGGGGCAGCTTTCTCCTAGACAGAAGTGCTGGCAGAGGCCATTGTTCTTTTCTGAGTCTTCCCCTCACAGAGTCAGAAGGGGAGGTGCCATATCTGAGTCTCCATCAGCCTGGCTAACAACATTCACCATGCTTTGGTGATTCACTGAGACCCTGTCCCACCCAACTTGCAGGCCTACCTGAGCTGTTTCCAGTGGGCTTTCCTTAAGAATGTCCTTGACTTATGCTTCAGGCTTTCCTAAAGTCTCTTGAGTAAGCAGCATCTGGCTTCAGCATGCCATGTACTGCTCATTATGTGGCCCCAGGCCCAGATAGAAGCAGGTGGCCTTGGTTCCCAGCTTAGCCTCTCCAGGGTACCTACAAGCCCAGCACAAGTAGCAGCCATCTTCAGATCGCTTTGTAGCTCTTGCTGGGTAGACTCAAGCAGAACATAGGCAGTGGCAGATCTTAGCCTGTACCTCCCAGGAGACCCCAGAGCCAGCACACTCAGTGGACATCTTCAAACCATGTCATAGGCAGCACCCAGCCACCTCTACAAGGGACACAATCAAAGCGGGGACTCAGTGGGCACCAGAGCACTGCTGAAATAAGTCCTGCTGAAGTAGGTCCTGCTCTGTAGGGTGGGTCCCTGCACAGCTGATCCACCATGCAGGTTGCAGCCAGTCCTTGCAGCTGATCAGCCTGGGGGTAAATCCCTTCCACTGATGTGCCAATAGAAATCAAGGTTCAACTACAACAGGAGGGTGTACACAACCCATATGAGTCTGGGGGGCACCTGGAGTGTCCAGCTAGGGAGAGCCTGTGTCATGGGACCCTATGGGACACCTATTACATTAAGCCACTCTTCCAATCCCAGGGGACATAGCAGGTCTACCTAATACATAGAAACAAACACAGGGAGGCTGCCAAAATGAGGAAACAAAGAAACATGTTCCAATTGAAAGAGCTGAACAAAACTTTAGAAATGGAGACAAGTAATCTAAATTATAAGTAATTAATTAACTAAATGGAGACAAGTGATCTATTAGATTGAGTTTAAAACACTGGTTATAAAGATGCTCAATAAACTTAGGGAAAGAGTAGTTGAACTTAGTGAGAACTTTAACAGAGTAAAAAAGGACATAGAAACCATAAAAAAGAACTAATCAGAAATGAAAGATACACTGATAAAAACAAAAAATAATTCCCATGAATCAATAGTAGAGTAGATGCAGCTGAGAATCAAATCAGTGACTTAGAATAAAGAATCAAAAAACATCAAATCAGAACAGCAAAAAGAAAAAAGAATACAAAAAATGAGGATGGTGTTAGGAGCCTCTGGGACAACTTTGAGCATGCCAACATTTGCATCATGTGGGTGCTGGAAGGAGAAGAGGGAGAGCAAGAAAATGAAAACCTATTTGAAAAAATAATGACAGAAATCTTCCTTAAACTGGTAAAGAAAATATATATACAAGTCCAGGAAGTTCAGAGTTCTAAACAAGATGAAACCAAAGAGGCCCACAACAAGACACATTATAACTAAAATGCAAAAGGTTAAAGTCAAAGAGAGAATCTTACAAGCAGCAAGAGAGAAGCAGTTAGTTACCGACAAAGGAACTCCCATAAGACTTGTCAGCTGATTTTTGAACAGAAACATTGTAGGCCAGAAGGCAGTGTCCAGAAATAGTCAAAGTGATGAAAAGCAAGAACCTACAACCAAGATTATTCTACCCAGCAAAGCTATTATTTAGAATCAAATGGTATATAAAGAGCTTTCCAGACAAGATACAGCTGAAGGAGTTTATCACCACCAAACCAGTATTACATTAAATGTTAAGGGCCTTCTTTAAGAAAAAGAAGGGAAAAAAAATATGAACAATAAAATGTCAATAAATACATATCTATCAACAATTTAATCTAAAAACAAAATAAACAAACAAGCAGAACAGAAACAGCCTCATAGATATAGAGACCGTTTTGACAGTTGCCCAATGGGAGGGAAATTGGGGATGGATGAGAAGTTGAGGGGATTAAGATGTACAAATTGGTTGTTATAGAATAGTCATGGGGGTGTAATGTGCAGTATAGGGAATATAGTCAATAATATTCTAACAATTATGTATGGTGTCAGATGGTTACAAGATTTATTGGGATGATCACTAAGTAAGTTATACAATGTCTAATCACTGGGTTTTACATCTGAAACTAATGTACTATTGTATGTTAACTGTAATTGAAAAATAAAAAAAAGGTTTAAAAAATTTTCACTGCAAAAATAAATAAATATGTAAGAAAAATATTTGCTTTCACAGTTGGATTTAATAAAAATATTTTCATGTAGGCAATTTTTTTCAATGGTATAAAATTATATAAAGTCTATTGTGAGAATTTATATAAAAAGTGGACCACTTTTCAATCAATTCTATCCTTACGTTTTGTTCGATATAGTATGCTTGATCAGAAGTAACAAGCTTAATTGGGTTAAGAGTGTCTTATGATTGTATTTTACTTCTGTAACTGTATCTATATCAAGTTAGAAAACTATATCTTTATGTTGTTTTGAAAAAAATAGAGATAAAATATCCAGCGTGTTTTGTGTTGGAGAATTTTTAATATGTTTACACTAATTTTTATCCATGTGTGGTATATTTAAATTTCTGGGCACTAAACATAAGCTCTACTACTATCTAATATTTTTATGCATGCTATAAAAATAAAAAAGATACAGGTGTCATGAATTCCATACTAGTAAAGAAGCCTTATCTTCTCAAATGTTGCTAGTATTAATATAATTAATTCTATATAACAGTAATAATCTCATTTCTAGTTTTTAGAAATGTAGATTTCATATTGCGCATTTGGAGGGAGAGGAAACAGGAGTTGAGAGTGAGGCTTTGAATATTAATAAGAAATCTTTCTGTTCAAGATTAACTTTTCCCCATTTTTTCAAGACTTTTTTTTTGGGGGGTTTTATAGATCTTTCTTATGAGAAGGAATGGAAGGAGAAAAACTAGAACATATGTTTCTGAATAGTTCCATTCATCTGCTGCTTACCACCTGAAAATATAATGGATTCAAAATGATAACTACTATAAGGATTATATAAATTATTCATGCTCTAATCTAGAGAGGGCAAAACCAGACAAGCATGGGTCCTACTGAGTTTTTTTTTTCAGATTAATGTAACTTCATTCGAAACATATCTCTTATTAAGGAACTGTGAGTAAATATAAATGTGATCTCATTGCTGTGTTTATGTATGTAGGTAGCACCATTGTGAGAAATATAATTTTTTATGACTGCATTGTGTGCATAAAAGAGAAAGAGAAAGCAAACTCACAGTTACAATATACTTGTATATGTCAAGCACCATTTTAAGCATTTTCTATATCATTGTTTTATCCTATAATAACCTTATACTATTATAATAAAAAGGAAATTTCACAGATGAAGCAACTTTCTCAAGGTCACACGGCTAGTAAGCAGATTGAATCAGGCAGTGTTGCTCTGGAATTTGGGCTCTTAGCTAGTACTCAATCCTACCTCTAACTTGAACAGAGAAATCCCAAAGTATTCTTCTGTTTTGAATCACTATTATATATTATGAAGAAATGATAAGTACATCAATCATGATTTTCTTCCTGAAACTCAGGGAATATTCTAAAGTGGCTTTCAAATGGATGGTAAAAAATAATGTAAATGATCTTTAGATCTTCCATGAAACTTAGTCAATTCTTTTGCCCATACAGAAGGGCAAAGATAATTTTAACTGGTTAATTCATTAATGTGACTCAGTGTAGGGAAGGGCTTGCTTAGTTAACCTATAACTTTGGCATTATATAGACGTAAGCCACGTGAATGATAAATCTAAACTTGCTATTTTTAGGCACTGTTTCCAAAGTAATTACTATGTGATGTTTGTGTGAAAAAAATGCCTGGACATTTCCCCCTCATAATTAGTATTCTTGCTATAAAGCCATTGGAAAAAATTGACTGAAATTAAAAAACAAAAGAAAAAAACACTTTTAGAGGGCATTTCTTCTGAAAGAAAGATGAATACATTATTTAATAACTGTTGAATATATTCAACCAACTACCTAATGAAACAGGGAGACCCGGGGTCCTCAGAAAAGCATTTCTTAGAGTGGCACTGCAGCCCTGGCTGGGCAAAGGCTGGAGACAAATTTTCTGTCCAATTTCTATTGAGTTTTGTAAAAACTACTCAATTATAAATGTATTCTTTCTGTGATCTGGGGCTCTCCTGTGCATTTAACCTTCTCCGGGTATTTTTATCTTTGCTCATATTAAGAAATTCAATATTAAGTTATCTTTAGTGAGAGCTTTTTAAGAGTATTTTATTGGCACCATGAGATGAATTAAAATAGCGTGTGCCTACGACTCTGATGTGATACTTCGAATATGACATAGGATCTTTGGAATCATAACTTATACTTCTAGGGCTATGAAATATCAATTTTCATAGAAACAGTCATGAAATGGTAATGGAAGATTTAGAAATGGGGCTTTCGGAAGCAAATTTTATAAGGACAACAAGGTGAAAAATCAATATAAAAAGAACTAGGATTTGTATTTTTTCACCAGCGTCCTAGGGGCACATTGCTATGGAAATGAATCAACACAACTATTAACCACCCATGTTTTCAGAATTATAAGCAGAGTTTCTCAGATATTTAAGAAAATCTCAGTTCCTTTGACCAGATATTAGCCAATGCAGAAGGCACTGCCTCTTGTCAGCAATACATGGACATGCTGATTAAAAACTAACAAAGGTTTTGAATAAATAGCCAATCATTAATCCAAGAGAGAAATCCTCATGTGCCAGAAATAAAGAAAAGCCTGAAAGTCAGAGTGAGCAGCAGCTGTAGTGAAATGGGAGGTGGTACCAGAACGGAACCAAACCAAACTTAGGCTGGAGAGGAGGGTGGGGCGACAGGCTGGAACGAAGCAAACATTATTGGTTTCATAGCTGAATAGAAAAGGAGTCCAGTTTGAAGTCTCCTTGACTAAAATTACTCAAGTTAGAGAGCTAAAGTTAAAATGCTAGCACAAGGCCAGGATTTAGGAAAGGACTGCCTTGACTGAAAATGGTGCTCGGAAGCATTTTATGCCTTGACGTGGGCAAGTGACTAAGAAGTCGGCCTTCTTCACATGAAGGCAGACAGAGTCCCTCTCAGAAACCAGACCCTGGGCATGTGCGCACAATACGCGGCACGGATCAAGGCACATGTTTACTGAATGCGTAGGTGAACACTGTTTTTTCACGCAGGTACCACGGGCAGGTAACCTAACATAATGCTGTCTCAGGTTTTCTCGGGCACCTAGCATGGTCCAGGCATGTTCACTGATGGGTATAAAAACAATGAAAATTAAAAACAAAACAAAACAAATAAAATCCTTGCCCTCGTAGAACTCATATTTTAGTTGCAGAAGGAACAACCACAACTAAACGTTTAAATATAAATATAAACTATGTAATGTGATAAAAAGTGCTATGAGGAAAAATAAGATCAGTATGATAGGAAGAGAGGAGGGGCGCTGTTTTCTCTTGAGTCACCGGGGAAGGCTGCACTCATGCAGTGCATTTGAGTAGCCCTAAAAAATACTAGGGTGACCATATAGGTAACTGGTGGAAAGCACTCCAGCAGAGGAAACAGTGAGGGCACATTCTGTGAGGCAATGATGTACACGGGTCACTTCAAAAACAACAAGGCAAATCTAAATAGCACTGCGGTAATTTATGGAAAGGGAGCGGCTGAAGTTCTGGCAGCAGAATTCTAAACTAACCATATTTGAATTTTCCATATCATTTTATTACAAGATTTCAATTTCAGTATTGACCTTTCTTTTCATGTTTTATATATTTTCCTCAGGCTATAACATATTATAGTAGTTGAAAACAGAAGGGAAACATTTAAAAACAAAATGGTTTTATTTCAAAAGCTAATTCATAAGCTGATGCATTTCTGGTTAATTAACTATAAGAGAAGGAAAAGTGCAAAGAGTAATTTTCTGGAATTTATAATGACTTAAACACAGACCGACTCATTCAGGCTTTATAAACAAATTATGTGATATTGAAAACACTGCTAATCAAATAACATCAGTACTAGGTCTTTAAACTTGTATGTAAGGCAGTCCTTGCAGGGGGTAGGCAGCAGTCCTTACATGATGGTATGCGGACTAACCCCTTGAGAAGGCTTTTAAAAAGGAAGATTCCCTATAGTCTACCTGAGAGATCCCAGGTACAGGTTCTGGAGGGGAGCCTAGGGCTCTTCATTCAGAACAAACCCCTATATGACTCTCATGCTAGAATCCTTTCACCACAGTGTGGGAAAGGTGGAGAAGGAGGATCAGTGTACCTCCTTCCTGGTTCCTCTTCCGACAAGTAGCATTGCCATCTTCCTCTTTCTCCTCTTCTACTCCAAAAAATTCAAAGAGGTAGGTTATTGAAATGGCCATCAGCCAGGTGGGCAGGGAGATAAGTATCAACTCCCTTTATACTATTAGTCCTAGGTTCCTGAAAGGTACACTGGCACTTTTTTGGTATGTGTGTGGTTCTGTTATTTTAATGCAAAGTGACTTGGTCCAAAAGACCTGAGTGTTTAGTTTAGCTTTTCAAACATTATTTATTCCCTGAGTATTGAATACCCAAACAATAATTTGGCCTAATTTACAGGGGTGCAGTGAAGCTGAAATGAAGTAGCATAAGCAAAATGATGCGTGAAGCAAGTGCAGAGTCAGGTCTTTATTACTAGATTTTATTTGTTAAATATCGTTAAAATATTTCGAAGACAAATGTTTACACTTTTTGACTGTGGGTAGTTTAAACATTATTTAGAAAGGGAAACATAATACTACATAACAGCTCTAAACAAGAATTTGAATTTGAATTATCTATCTAAACAAGTATAGTCATACATCTTTCATTGCTTGATGAACTAGATATAACCAAAAAGACCCACTTCTCCAACCAGAGCTTCAAATATATCTTTTCTATTTCTTCAGTTAATTACTTGACCCCCCTCCTCTATCTCATTTGCCACGTAACGCAGAAGTCCAGAATCTCCCCCTTTAGGACACAGTTGAAACGTGCTGTCTGGGATTCCTGGGGTTTACTCAGGTCCAAAGTTGCTGGAGCTGCTCTCAATCATGAGGTAGTGAGGGCGGGGCCACTGGTCATTTCACTCCAGGTCCCTGATTGAGGGCTGCCCTTGCTTCTGTTCCACCACAGAATGTTGCTATTGCACTTTTCTGTACTTAGCATCCAGGCTGTAACTTTCTGGTCACATTCACATGTAGAATACTTATTTTGTACCTACCTGGTGAAACAAAGAGGCTTGAAAGGGTTTCTAGTTTCAGCTATATACTTAGGAACTTCTCCAGACTCTCCCTTCCATCACAGCAACATCCCCTTTGATGTCCTTTTCTGCCAGGGACACCTCAGTCAGACCATCTCAAATCCTGAGCTTGAGGAGCACATTAGATTGAAACCTTTTTCTTCCCAGGAGCTTTCTCTGTTGATAAGAAAATTGTCTGCCTTCTCCCCTATGATGTCCTGCATTTCAGGAGGGTATTGAGTACCAAACAGCAGCAACAAAATGTTTTCTATTCTTCACCAGGAGTAACTGGTGCCCATCTAGAATTTGCAAATTATGAGAGTCCAGTCTGGTGGCTCTCAAAACAAAGAATAAATGCTCCAAAGTGACATGAGTTTTCTGAATCCCAACTAAATAATGGTTAGAGAGTGCCCTTACTTAGTCTGAGTTGTCGATGATTAACACAGGATTTTGAAATTTTTGTGCTTGAAAGCATTTAAGTGTATTTATTTTTCCTGGTATGTCTCCCGCTACCCTTTGTTACCTCACAGTCAACTAGTCCATTCACATATGCATACTTAGCTCCAGCAAACATTTTCCTTCATACACCTCCACAAAATTGACCAAAACTTGACTTTCTTTTGTTTCAAAATGGAAAAGCTTAGTTACTAGGCACCCTGCTGCGGAAATATAAACATACCTCCGAGATACTGTAGGTTTGGTTCCAGACAACTGCAATAAAGTGAGTCATGTAACGTTTTTTAGTTTCCTGGGGCATACAAAGTTATGTTTATACTGTACTGTAGTCTATTAAGTATGTAAGAACATTATGTCTAAAAAAGTAAATAGCCTAATTTAAAAATAGTGATTAAAAATGCTAACCATCCTCTGAACCTTCAGTAAGTCGTCATCTCTTTGCTGATGGAGGAATTTGCCTCAATGTTGATGGCTGATCAGGAGATGGTTGCTCAAGGTTGGGACAGCTGTGGTATTTCTTAAAATATGAAAACAGCGAAGTTTGTCACATCAATTCACTCTTCCTTTCTAGAACAATTTCTCTCTAGCATGCAATGCTGTCTGACAGCATTTTACCCACAGTAGGACTGCTTTCAAAATTGGAGTCAATTCTCTCAAACACTTCCACAACTTTATCAACTTATTATATGAGTCTGTACAATATTCTAAATGCTTTGTTGTCATAGCAACAATCTAAACAACACCTTTTGGGAGTAGAGTCCATCTCAAGAAATCACTGCCTTGGCTCACCCATAAGAAGCAACTCCTCGTCTCTTAAAATTTATCATGAAATTGTAGCAAGTCAGTCACATCTTCATGCTCCACTTCTAATTCTTGTTCCCTTGCTGTTTGCATCACATCTGCAGCTACTCTTCCATTGAAATCTTGACTGCCTTAAAGTCATCCATAAAGTTGGAAATCAACTCCTTCCAAACTCCTATTAAACGTTGTTATTTTGACCTGTTCCCATGAATCACAAATGTACTTAATGGCATCTAGAATGGTGAATCCTTTCCACAAGATTTGCAGTTTGCTTTTCCCAGATCCAGTAAAGAAATGGCTATCTATGGTGGCTAAAGCTTTACAAAACGTACTTCTTAATTAATTAGACCTTAAAGGGAAAATTACTCCTTGATCCATGGGCTGCAGAATGGCGGTTGTATTAGCAGGCCCAACAACAACACTAATTTGTTGTACATCTCCATCAGAGCTATTGGGTGATGAGGTACATTGTCAATGAGCAGTGATATTTTGAAAGGAATCACACTTTTCTGAGCATTAGGTCCCAACAGTGGGCTTCACATATGCAATAAATTGTGTTTTAAACAGATGTGCTGTCATCCAGGCTCTGCTGATCCATTTACAGAGCATAGGCAGAGTAAATTTAGCATAATTCTTAAGGGTCCTAGGATTTTTGGAATGGCAAATGAGCATTGGCTTCAACTCAAAGCCCACCAGCTGCATTAGCCCCTAACAAGAAACTCAGTCTGTCCTTTGAAGCTTTGAAGCCAGTCACTGACTCTAGCTATGAAAGTCCAGGATGGCATTTTCTTCCAAAATAAAGTCATTCCCTCTAATTGAAAGCTATTGTTAGTGTGCCACCTTTTAGGCATGGCTCAGCTAGATCTCTGGATAACTTGTTGCAGCTGCCACTTCAGCACTTGGTGCTTCACTTTGCATTTTTATGTTATGGAAACAACATCTTTCCTTAATTCTCACGAGCCGACTTCTGTCAGCTTTAAACGTTTATTCTGCAGCTCCCTCACCTCTTTCAGCCTTCACAGAATTGAAGGCTTTGCTTTGGATTAAGCTTTGGCATAAGAGAATATTATGTTTGATCTTCTGTCCAGATCACTAAAACTCTCTCCATGTCAGTGATAAGGCTGTTTCTCTCTTACCATTTTTGTGTTCACTGGGCTGGCACTTTTAATTTCCTTTAACAACTTTTCCTTTGCATTCACAACTTGGCTATCCATTTGGCACAATAGGCCTAGCTTTTGGCCTATCTTGGCTTTCAACATGCCTTCCGTACTGAACCTACTTGTTTTCAGCTTTGATTTACAGCGAGAGATGTGCAACTCTTCCTCTCACTGGGCTGCACTGTGGCCACTGTAGGGTTACTAAAGGACCTAATTTCAATATTGTTGTGTCTCAGGGAACAGGGAGACCCCAGGAGAGGGAGAGAGACAGAGGAGCGGCTGGTTGGTGGTACAGTCAGAACACACACCTTTGTCAATTAAGTTTACTATCTGATGCGTGTGTGGTCTGTGGTGCTCCAAAACAGTTACGATAGTAGCATCAAAGATCATTGATCACTGATCCCCATACCAAATATCATAATAAAAAAAGTTTGAAATATTGTGAGAATTAACAAGATGTGATACCGAGACAAAAAGTGAGTAAATGCTGTTGGAAAACAAGAGACTTGTTGCATGCATGGTTGCCCCAAACTTTCACTTTGTAAAAAAAAAAAAAGATGCAGTATCTGCTAAGCACAATAAAGCCAAGAGCAATAAAATGAGGTATGATTGTATAATCTTTCTTAGTTGACTCTCATATCAAGAGATTTTTTACATTGTCAAATATTATCTAGGGTTCAGTTCTATACTTTAAGCTTTATTATTAAATATAATCTAGAGATAATAAAAAAAACTTTGAGTAAAGCACATAATACCTTGTTTATGGGTTTAAAATAGTTTTCTACATGCAAAAAATATTTGCCAGCTTATAAAATATTCATGTGCTCCTATAAAAATGATAATGCATTTGATGATGGTGATCATTAGAAGTATAAGAGCAATATTAAAGGTCATTTTCATTTTGATTTAAATTTTTTTCTAGACTATGGTTATTTCAGGTATAAAACTATGAATATAAGCTTCTTTGAAGTGAAAATATCAGTAAAATAGGAAACATCAACAATGAGCCTGTTTTGTATGTAAATGATGAGGCAAAGGAATGACCTCATTGGATTTTCATTTTCTCTTTTGCAGAGGGGGTAGAATGGTTCGTACCAATTTTGTGCTCATAATATGAAAAAGTGTATCTTTATAATACATTGTTGAATAATTGAACTTTCAAAAATTGTGTGCAAATTAAATTTTTTTAACTTGAATTAGAAAGCAGTAAGATAAATATTTTTAGGAAATTCATACTGAATTCTTTTATAGATGATACTCTTACTTCCTAATGTCTTGTATCTTTAGGTTAAGATGTAAGACATTTATTTCTAATAGAAAAATATATTCAATCATATAATAACCTTCTGAAAAAATTGAAAGAAATATATAATAATTTTTAGGACATTACATTTTCTTAATTTTGAGAAGGCCAACATTCTAAATAAATCCCTTATAAATGATATTTTTAAGTTGGGTAAAAAAATCGGAATAATTGGCCAATACAAAATTCTCTGTTTTCTTTCTTGCTTTTTTTTCTCAGATACTTAGGTAAACAAATATCAGGTTTAAAAAGGCTAAATTTGAAAGTTTTTGAGGATTTGGAATACTGATAAAGATATAGTAAAAACAATAGGGAATAATTTAAAATAAATTCTAGTGTGTAAAATAGAATTCCAACTAAAGGTAATGATAAAAAGTTCTCATCAAGAAATTTGGTAAAATATCAATACTTTATAAAAAAATACTTTACCATTTGTATGTTGTTTAACAAATAAAATATTATCAAGTTTTATATTTAATGGAAGTTTATTTTGAAGCTAAATGGCACACATTCTCATCAGTGTACTATTGCTTATAAATCTATTTTCCTGTAAAATGCTTGTTGAGGTATGTCATTATTAGTCTCTTCATTATATAGTAACTAAATCTGCCTCCAAACCCTGGGGAAGGAAAAAATACATGTTCAACACTGGATATACATTCATGCTTAAATTGCACTTTACTGACCCTTAGTTTTTAAATTTTTTTCTAGTCATTACATTCATAGAGTTCACACTTGGTTCATTCAAGTTATATGATAGTGAATGTTTATCTATAGCTTGATAAATACACCACCTTGGCTCTTTAGAATTACAAATGAATTATAAAAGACAATGCTTATTTATTGTTATAGCTAAGAGAAAAAGTAACTTTTCATAAATGCATAACCTATCATTTCCAGTATTCTCTGGTTATGAATAACACATTTTGTTCTCTCTTTTATATACAAGGTCTCTTCTCAAAAAGGAAAGAGATAAGAAAATTACAATGAAAAAGTTTTTATATCTGTACTTTAAAACAAACATTAATGCTTTTTGCTAGTCTGTATAAATCTTTCCTATTTTAAAAATCCATTTCAAGGGTCTTAACACAAGACCGTTTCAACTGTGTCCTTAAACATTTTACATGACTGTATTTTTTAATGACCTGTAGTATATTCACAGTACTAAAGATACTATTAGTTTAAGCGTCTTTTTCTTCTACTTGTTTGTTTATAGTAGCAATGCTATTTTGTCTTTCATAAACATACAAAATAACTTTGTTTAGTTTTCTAGGTCTCTGAAGCAGTAATTTTTGGAGAAAATAGTTTTCCTACTATAGCTGTTATACAAAATGACAAAAGTGGAAACAACTGCTTCTGTCCCAAAGGTACAACCGTCCACACTCAAAGTGAATGTCATTCCAAGAATCAATTATGTGTTGAGAAAGAAACCACTCAAGACACTAGACTGTATTCTCAAAAAGGAAAACAAAACAATCTTTAGTTTTAGGTTTCTTATTGGAGAAGGAAAGCTTAGACTCACTGTTTTCTCATTTTTTAGATGGCATTAATCTCACAAATATACTAACACATTGCTTTGCATTTACCTTCCAATTTCTTTCAGTGGAAAACTGTTTCAGTTTATAGGACTGCAGCAGCCTTCCTCTGGCCAAAATGATATTTACCCATAAATGATACATTCTAACTGAAATGTCCAAAGTGAAAACAACTCGGAATTTTATTGGCTATAGAAAACAATGTAAGTTAAAAAAAATTTTAACCATGCATCAAAATAAATATTTTTACCTGTTTATTAAGTGATATCATGCACCACAATAATCTAACACCAAAATTTTAATTTTTCCTTTTTGTTCAATTCAGACAATGTTTTATATCCCCCCTTTCCCAGATTTATTGGTGGGGAATTGTTCACATCTGTGAAGAATGTTTCTTTTCAAAGAGGTAAACTATCAATCTAAGTCACATTGACCATGGGAGCTCAGCGAACATGGAAATGGTCGGGAACTAGCAGTACTTAGATTCCAGGCTATTATATAATTCATGTTAAAGTCAACTCAACAACTGCCTGTGGGTACAGATGTAGAACTAAAGCCCCTAAGAGACTGGGAAGAGTCACACTTGTCAGGCCCCGGCTGGACATGTGGTGCATTTTCACTAGATGAAAGCAAACAAAATATGAGGCAGACATCAAGCCACACTGGGGCGGGGAGGCATAGAGAGAGATCACCAGGCAAGTTTTCATAGTTTAGTTGGCATTCTGGGCCAAGACCTCACTCTAGGCATCCCAAATTCTATCGTCTGAATGCCCATATTCATTGCAAAGCTCACCAGTGTTCTTAACCCACTGCAGTACTTGAAGGCACCATAGCAGGCTAAAGGACCTAAGGATGAGGTGGCGTTAACCTAGTAGGCTGAAGTTACTTCAGCTCAACTTATCATGCAGGGCAGGGACTGACACTATTTAAAATAATATAAATATTTCAGAATTCCTATCAGTCAAAAAAAACACAATGGAGAAATCCTCCTGTTAACTTGAAAAATAGGATCTTATCTTCTTCCTTACATAGATTCTGTCTTTTTCAAATCAGCAGATACTCTGCAGACCCCAAATTTCTCCCAGAAATACTTTCAATAAGCCTTCTACTGACTCTACCTAGTGGTCCAGGAACTTCACAAAACACAAAATTACTGCATCTAGTATTCAGAATGGAAGTACTATGTGAAGATTAGTGACATATTAAATGAATTCACAAGACACAGTCTTAGGTCACATTTTTAGCTTGTTACCACTGCTCTTTACAAACAGTATCAGTTAAAATCTAGGAAGTAGATTGAAAAGATTTCTCTTACAGCTGGATCTGCTGTTATTTAGTACTTTGTAACAGATTCATACCTGGAAGATTGGTCCTGGCTCTAACAGTGTGGCAATGAATCATTTCTCAGTGAGTATTTCTTCTAATCCTTTATTTCTTCCCAAGCAACATGATGATTGTAATACATCCTTTTAGGTTTGATAAGGATTCCCTGAGATTAACTGGGATAACCAATGTCAAGCCCCTAGCATGGTGTCAGTCACACAGAGAGCCTTGAACATTTGGCACTTCTCCCTGTGCTCTTTAACGTTCTTATTAAATGTTGTGAGCCATTTCTTCTGAAGATTTTAAATAGCTTAATGGTAAAAATTTAAAATGTTGGTAGGAATATTATCCTTTTTATGAACATTTTAAATATCAATGTCAAATTTATCAATAGTTTCTTTTATGGTATATGTACTTTATATTTTTCAAAGTTCCCTGTACTCAAAGATTAGAAACATATTACCTTTTGATGCTGTTATAGTTTTATTTTAGACATTTGTGTTTTTAATCTAGCTAGAACAGGTGTTGTTTTTGTCTTGGTTCCAAATTAGGACCCCAGTGAAATTTTTTTTTGCCTCCATTTGTTTATTCTTATTCTCATTGGTTTGGAATATTCCTCATAATGGATTTGGTTTTCCTTCACCTATATATGTACATTGATGTATCATTGCTGTATCATTCTAATTGTTATATTTTTATAATGTAGTTTAAAATTTAATAGCATAAATTATCCATGTTCCTCTTTTGATGTTTTTTGTATATTTTCTGAAAACTGTATTGTCAAGTTTTATTTTTAAAAATCTTGTTAGGCTATGATTAGAGATTGCATTTATTCTGTAATTTAGTGTGGATAACAACTATTTTTACTATATTTTCTTTCCATTTAGAATAGGGATGTTTCCTTCACCACAAATTCTTTTATGTCCCATAGTAAAGTTTTTTACTATAGGTATTGTACATTTACATGAATTTTATTCCTAGATATTTTCTTTGATTTTCTGTCATTTTCAATCATGACTAGGACTTTTATTTATTACACTTTCAAATATGTCATTGCTGGTATTTAGATAGATAAGCTTCATCAAGTTAGAAGACTTTCTTTTTGTATTACACATTTACCAAATAAAAAACTATTATAAGTAGGTGTCACTTTTAATAAGTGGATTTTTTGCATTTATTGGAATGATTTTATGATTTTCCCCTTTAATTAAAAAATAAATTATGTTAAAATATTTTACGCTGTTGAACCTTCCTTGCATTTCTGGTGTAAGGTGGATTTTAATACACTGCTATATTTAATCTATTAGATTTTTATTTAAAAGTTTTACAGCTGTAATTAAAAGTAGGCATAGCCTATGGTTTCACTTTTTGTATCATGTTTGTTTAGTTTATGTATCAAGGTCTTAAAATTGTCCTAGAAGTGTATGGGAAGCTTTCAGTTTCTCCCCAACCTTTGAAATTTTATTATCTCTAAAAATTTCTAAAATTTCCCAAATCCCTAACTAATTATTCATTGCATATCTTAAATTCTAATTTAACTGAGCATGTTGTACAGTATGTGTTCAATCTGACAACCATTGCTTAGAATAAACAATTCCGGGCACATAGTAAACACTTTGTGAATGTAAATGTGAGCGGCTCTATGATTTTACTGCTTTGAAATCAGGGGATTTCTCCTGTTAAGGTTTCCCTTGTGGCTTAAAAATGGTAAATTTTAATAAATGTTCCTTTGGGTAAAAAGTTCCTTACATATTCATTATTTATAAAACCAATGCTGATAATTATCTGTGGTTTTGTATTCTAAGTTGCTTTAATTATTTTTAGTTTACTTGATCCATCAATTTATTAGCAAGATATATTTAAATCTCTGATTTTATTGTATGCTTATTAATTTCTCTCCACCATTTTTGTTTTATATATTTCTGCTGTGAAGAACTTAAAATATAAAGAGTATATATTATTTTGTATAGTTTCTCTTATCTATCATTCTTTTTCCTTGTCACATTGCTCTTGACTTCTGTTTTGTCTGGTACTGACATTTTTAGATCTGCTTTCTTTTTGTTTGTTAACAATTTTCTGATATTTTTTGTTATTTTTCTTTTCAAATAATTTTGTGTCATGTTGTTTTAGATAAATCTTTTGTAAATGCCATATATTTAGAATCGGATTTTGTTCGTCTATACCCATTCTGAAAATCTCTATTTATAGTAGCATATATCTGTTGTTTTATAATTTGTGTGTCTGAGTTTTTCTTGACATAATTTTCAAAACATATTTATGCTTACCAAACTTTCTTGTTATATATAATATATTTTCCCTGCCTCCTATTATTTCAATATTTTTTTTCTAACATGAATTCTTTTTGTTAGATAAAAAGGTCTCACAGTCTGGGCAGTTCTTACTAAATACTATCTTGCTAAATGTTAAAATGTACCAAAGTATTTTGCAGATGCAGCTGTAAAGAGGATGAGCTTGACAGGAATTCAGCCAGATAAGTGCTGCCAACTGAAAAGAAGAAATCAACATGAAATGACCAAATAGTGTATATAGCCAATGGGTAAGCCTCCATTCCTGGAATTTGGATGTGAATCCTGTCTCCTTTACTTGTTGCAAACTGATTTGTGGTATCCACCCTAGTTCCTCCACACCCCTTTTCCCTTCCCTTCCCCTTCCCTTTCCTTCTCATTATTTTATTCTAACTGGAGGACATATTTTCATTGCTTTTAAAGAGAGAGAGGAAGGGAGAAAGAGAAACATCAATGTGAGAGAGAAACATCAGTTAGTTGCCTACCACAACACTCCCTGACCAGGGGTTGAGCCCACAACCTAGGTATGTACTCTGACTGGGAATTGAACCCACAACTTTTTAGTATATAGCACAACACTCCAAACAACTGAGTTGCACCAGCCAGGGCCTTTTTTTTTCTTCTTAGATTTATAGGGTTTTTTTGGGGTGGTGGCAGGAGAGACATCAATTTGTTGTTTCACTTATTTGTGTATTCATTTGTTGTTCCTTTAATGTGCCCTGACTGGAGATCGAACCAACAACCAGGATGTTGCTCTGACCAACTGAGTTACAAGACCAGAGCCAATCCTGTCTAGTTCTTGAATAGAGCACCCTAAGTGGCGAATCCCTTGAGTTCGGCAACTTTTTGGTTGACATAAACTTCTCGTTTCATATATCTTTTCCCTTTAGAACTTTTCAGAATTGTTAGGTTATTCTTTTGTATTCATTTTTAACCAAGTTTATCATCTCAATCTCATTCCTTTTATATAACTGGAAACATTTTAGTACTAATGACCACATATTTTTATTTTCAAGATTTATAATTCAGCCTGTTCTTTTTCAGAGATAAGTTGATCTCTCATATGCCCCCGAAAATATTTATGATCCTTTCAATTATTTGCTGCTTCCTTTTATTATGGTTTCCTTTTAGATGTTTTGTGATTTTGATAGTATTCTTATCTGTATATTTAGGAGGATCTGTATGAAATCTAATTTTGATTATCATTCCTTGCAGTTAGGGAGGGAGAAGGAAAGAGAAGGTGAGAGAGAGCAAATGCACTTTATCGCTTTAGCTGTGAATAAGTCCTTTTTCCCTATGGCTTAGCACAAGAGGGCAAGGTGGAAGGAATCACCCTGACAGGTGTATTTACACCTTAATAACTGCCTCTGCTTCCTCTCTTGGCCCTTCTATCCATGCTGCTAAGTTTGAGCAGCACCGTTCTCTGTAGTAGTCCCTCCTGCACTTAAAGGTTGTGTTTTACTTGCCATCACTGGCTGGCGTAGACTAATACTGATTGATCTTCTGGGTCATGGACGTGCTACCAGTAGAATAAAAATCAGGGATTTTTAACAAAAAGGATCTGGGAGAATTTAGCTATTGGCTAAACAGCCAGAGCTCATTTAGTGTATCTAAAAATTTCACTACTATGAGATACTTATTTTATTTTCTTAAATGCAAATTATTCACTTTTTCAACTGGTAAAATGTGTATGGTTTAAAACTCAGAAGTTAGAAAAGTGTGTGCAGTGAGTATTAAGTATAGCTCCAAACCTCCTTCTGAGTCATTCAATTCCCCTGCCCAGGCCAACCCTCCATACCAGCCTCAACACATTTTCTGAATAGGCTAGATAAAAAAAGTATTTCTATATTTGTCATTCAGCTACACAACAATGGCTTTCCATTGGAATGATGTGCAGGTTTTTGTTCCCTACTTTTAGGCATATGGGTTCCTGAATCACATGAGATGTTTAGGATCTGGGTGATAAACACCTATAGACCCTAGAATATTGATTCCACAAATATCATAGTTAGTAAGGTGCACTTTCCTTTGTTGATTGTAATGCCAGCCAAGTATTCCCTTGCTACTATTTCCTTGTGTACTGTTACGACAGGGGGTGAATGTTGCATGGAGAAGCACAAAGCATCTATCCTTCTTCCTGCCAAGCCCAGCCAAAGTTCCGCCAGGTGTAAGGGTAGAAGTAGGGCAGCTATGATCCCCACTCCATGCTCTGTCTCCTCTCTTCTATCCTCCTTCCTTTCTGTACTTCTGGCCCTCTGTGGAGTCTGTAATACCCAAGACTTAATCTGGTCCAAGATTTTTTCTGATTTACATTTGCTCTTTAGATCAAATTGCAACTAGGTAGGCCTCTGAAGAGGAGAGAATATAGTGTTTTCCACAGAGGTGTTCCCTTTGACAGTCGGTTTCAAATCATTATTTTGGACTGTGAACTACAATAATAAACACATGTATCTTCCTCATACATACACATTTCAAACCAAGTTTTAGCAAAAACAATTTTTACCCTGCTATCACGCAGTTCCACATTTTCTAATATGTTACTTTTCATATAAAAAATGTCATGACCTACACAGATGAGTTTTACAATGCATTAATGTACAGCTCCCTAAAATCAGAGGAATACTGCCTGATGACAATCAGCACATTGTCAGTGACATTCCTTCTGTAGCCATAAGAAGAAATGTCTGGTAGTTCATGTAATTTACTACAAAGCTGATTTAAAATTTTTTTTTGTTTATTGATTTTTAGAGAGAAAGATGAAGAGAGGGTGAGAGAGAGAGACAGGTAAACAACTATTTGTTGTTCCACTGATTTATGCCTTTGTTGGTTGCCCCCACATTCTCTCCGACTGGAGATGCAGCCTGTGTGCACAAGGACAATGCTCTCATCAGCTGAGCTACCGGCCAGCGCGCAAAACTGGTTCCTAATAAAGTCAGCCTTAGCGTCATCTGTTTTAATTCAGACTCATATTTTTCCGGAACAAAACTACTCCAGTTGACAAACCTGGTCACTACTGGTGTGTTACAGTATTTAGTAGTCCTCAGTTAGGTTGAGTTGTGGGGTTTTTCTGGAATAATTATTTATTTACATTTTTAAGCTACTTTACATATAATATAAAGTTGATCACATATCAGATACCTAATTTGACAGTGAAACTAAAGTTTCTGTAATAACATATGACAAAAAGTATGCATGAATATAGCTCCTTTCCATGGGTAAGACCTATTACTGTAATTGTCTAATTATATAGAGTTGGTGTCTACTTTAAATAGAAGCTTTGTGTATGTCAGAGCTTTCATAGCAGGAAATATGGGAATCTCTTTTATGCATATGTATTTATAGATAGGTCCCTTAGTTCTTCTCTCACTGTTGCCCATCTATGCTTAACAGAACTGGACTACAATCTTATATTTTGCAGGTAGGCATATTTAATACATGATTACATCATTTGGAAAATTTCTTAAGTTTTAGACCAGGGGTGTCCAACCTGAGGCCCACAGGCCGCATGCAGCTCAGGATGGCTATGAATGCAGCCCAACACAAAACCAAATTTACTCAAAACATTATGAGATTTTTTGCGTGATTATGTGTCACAATGTATTTACTGTATGGCCAAAGACCACTCTTCTTCTTTCATTGTGGCCCAGAGATGCCAAAAGGTTGGACACCCCTATAAATTTAGACTTTGGTTTATTTTGTAAAATATTTTCTGTATAATTTCTTTTTTTTGAATTTTTATTTTATTTTTAAATTACATTTTATTGATTATGCTATTACAAGTGTCCTGATTTTTCCCCCTTTACTGCCCTCCACTCAGTACCTCCACCCCTCAAGCAATCCCCCACCATTGTTCATGTCCATGGGTCATGCATATAAGTTCTTTGGCTCCTCCATTTCCTATACTGTACTTTACATCCCCATGGCTATTCTGTAACCATCTATTTGTATTTCTTAATCCCCTCACCTTTTCACCCATTCTCCCACATCCCCCTGCCATCTGGCAACCATCAAAACACTCTCTGTGTCCATGAGTCTATCTCTGTGCTTCTTGTTTGTGTAGTTCATTTTTTAGATTCAGTTTTGATATGTATTTGTTGCTATTTTATTGTTCATAGTTTTGACCTTATTCTTTTTCTTAAATAAGTCTCTTGAACATTTCATATAATAATGGTTTGATGATGATGAACTCCTTCAGTTTTTTTCTTGTCTGGAAAGCTGTTTATCTGTCCTTCCATTCTAAATATCTTTGGCGGATAGAACAATCTTGTCTGTAGGTCCCTATTTTTCATGACTTTGACTATTTCCTGCCAATCCCTTCTAGCCTGCAAAGTTTCTTTTGAGAAATCAGCTGACGGTCTTATGGGAACTCCCCTGTATGTAACTCTCTGCTTTTCTCTTGCTGCTTTTAAGATTCTCTCTTTATCTTCAATCTTGGAATTTTAATTATGATGTATCTTAGAGTGGGCCTCTTTGCATCCATCTTGTTTGGGACTCTCTGTACTTCTGGACTTGTATGTTTATTTCCTTCACCAAATTAGAGTTTTCTTTCATTATTTTTTCAAATAGATTTCCAATTTCTTGTTCTTTCCCTTCTCCTTCTGGTATCTTTATGATGTGAATGTTGTACCACTTGAAGTTGTCCCAGAGGCTGCTTACACTATCCTCATTTTTTTGTATTCTTTTTTCCTTCTTGTTCAGTGTGGTGGTTTTTTGCTTCCTTATGTTCCAAATCATTGATTTGATTCCCAGCTTCATCCATGCTAGGGTTGTCTCCATGTAAATTGTTCTTTATTTCAATTAGTGTATCCTTCATTTCTAACTGAATCTTTTTTATACTATCGAGGTCCTCATTAGGTTCCTTGAGCATTCTTATAACCAGTGTTTTGAATTCTGCATCTGATAGATTACTTATCTCCATTTCATTTAGCTCTTTTTCTGGAGTTTTCATTTGTTTATTCGTTTGGGCCATGTTTCTTTATCTCCTCATTTTGGCAACATCCCTGTGGTTGTGTCTGTGTATTAAGTAGAGCTGCTATGACTGTGTCTTGGTAGAGTGGCCTAATGTAGTAGGTGTCCTGTAGGGTCCAGTGGCATAGCCTCCCCTGTCACCTAAGCTGGGTACTCAAGGTGTGCCATTTGTGTGAGCTGAGTACACCCTCCTCTTGTAGTTGAGCTGTGATTGCTATTGGCAGGTTAATGGGAGGGATTTACCCAGGCAAGTCAGCTACAAGGACTGGCTGTGACCACTGACTACCACCTTCTGCTTTTCAAGAAGGATCAGCTATGCAGGGGCAGAGTGGTAGTGCTCTGATGTGGTCAGTAGCTGCCCACTGGGTGCGCAGGCTCTGGGGTTTCTACGGTGGGGCAGACCAAGGTCAGCACCCACCTGTGTTTTGCTCAGGGCCACTCTACCAGAGCTATAAAGCAACCTGAGATGGCTGCTACTTGTGCTGGGCTTGGAGATTCCCAGGTGAAGCCAAGCTGTGAATCTAGGCTGGCTGCTGCTAATGCTGGGCCTGGGGCTCACCTGAGGCCAATTGTTGCTTATTTGAGAGGATTTAGGAAGTTGTGAAGTAGGATCCAAGACTACCCATTCATATGGAAAAGCAGGTCGTGTGGGCCTGTAAATTGTAAGCTCGGTGAGGTGGAGTCTCAGGAGATCTCCAGGGTGGGGCAAACAGTGTTAGCCAGGTTGATGGAGTATCACATATGGCACCAGCTTGTAGGTTTTGTGGCTCTGTGGGGTAGATCAGAGGGAGTGAGTCTGAGTAAGTTCATGTGTGGGTTCTTTAAGAGGAACTGCTTGGGGCCCCAGCAGTTTTTTCCATTGGCTCAATCACTGCTGGTTTTTGCAGCCAGAATTTGTGGGGACTTAACTCCCTGGCACTGAAACCCTGGGCTCAGGGGTCTGATGTGGAGTTGGGCCAGCTCGCTCCTGAAATATCCCTCCCAAATTTTTACCTGCCACAAGTGGATGTGGGACCAACCCGTTCCATGTCTGTGTCCCTCCTACCAGTCTGGATGGATATGATTTATTCAATTCCGTAGTTGTCAGACTACCATTCAACTCAATTTCTGATGGTTCTGAGTGATGGTTGTTCTGTGTTTTAGTTGTAGTTTTGACATGGTTGTGGGAGGATGCGAGCCATGTCTGCCTACACAGCCACCTTGACCAGAAGTCCCCTCTTTATAATTTCTGTAACTTAAATTTTTTAAAGTTTACTTAGAACTTCAGCATGTATCTGTTTAAAAAATATTTATTTTTCAAGTACAAACTTTTAAAATCAGGGCTTTTCAAAGTTATTAGCACTTACAGTATGTCTTGGTCCAGTGGAACAGATGTTGCCTATATCTACAAATATTTCAAAAACAGATTGAAGGCATGCAATATGCAATTCCTTTTTGGCACGATTCATATACATTTTGCCAGGAAACGTTTGAACAGATTTTAAGTCTTTGTCCTCATTATCTTTGAAAAATATACAAACTCACATACATTTTTGCAAGGTGTCGGTTATGAGTTACATGCTGTGAAGAGAATCTCTTCACCAATCTGTCTCTCAACGTGAAAAAAATTGACTATATAGAACTTGGAAAGATGAGAAAAAGGTCATGTGTATAGTAATTACTAATAGCAACATCAGACAAGTTTATCCTAATAAAAATGTTTAGCCTGGTAGGTGCAAAAAATTAAACTCCTTAAGAAAAATTAACAGCACCTACCTTCTAAAACATTTCAAAGAAACAGGACTTTATTCAAGAAGCATAGCTATGAGTAATCCTTATTTTTCATGTCCTATCTAATTATGTTTGGAGTCCAGTTAAATTTTATTTCTTGACATTTGTCAAAACTTACATCTCTCTTCAAACTGCTTATTCCACCTAAAATATTCTTTCACCTTATCTCTGTCTAGTATGTGCAGAGTTTGGGAAAGTTTCATGTAGTTCAATGAGTTGTGGGGGACAGGGTACATTTTAAGACTTTCTGGGAGATAAGACTGGGAAGATGGACAGGAGCCAGATAACCATAGAAACGTGTATACAATGCTAAGTTTAGGAATTTGCAATTAGTTCTGGAGATTTGATGAAAACAGTGGAGGATTTAAATCAGGGATACGAATGACAGGATCAGAACTCCATTTTATATCATCTAATCCAGATACATCATGGAAAATAAATGGAAAAGGGCAAACTGGAAGCAGAGTGGCCAGTCAGGAATTTGCTACAATGGTTTAGGCGTGACGTGCTTACCATTAGAATCAATGCATCCCACAATGCCTCACATTCCTATCATTTGTGGTCACTGCCCCTAATTTAAAGCTTCCCACCCTGTGTTGTTTCCCATATTCTCATCCTCACATTGAAAGGGTTTCTTCTCCTCTGTGCCACCAGACCCCCTCCCCACTACCTCCCACACCTTTCCACGTCGCCCTCTGTGATGTCCGTCTTATATAATCTACCTCTCCTGCATCTTTACCCTCGACACAGTTGATGCCACTCCCTGACCTTCACTGAAAACTGGCTTCTCCATCATCTGCCTTAAGTGGCTGCCACTCATTTTCCCACACCAAGCTGGGGATGGGGTGGGTAGGCTCAGAATTCTCATGCATCAGTGCCACATCCAGACTCATAATTCCTCATCCCTTTCCTCCTTGGAGGTTCATGACACTTTTACAGTTATCACCCTCTACACCTTATTTTGCTCTCATAATTGCCTGCCATTCATTATATATTTTGGCACCTGATGCATCTTTCTTTCTACCCTTTTTCCTCTCATTATCTTGGGTAACTGCAGATAACAGGTCTTTCAGAGAGCAGCCTAGCTTCCTGTTATCTTGGTTTCCCCTACACCAATGCTCTTCACATCCATTCCATTTCAGATACACACTTTCATGCATCCAACTCAGTACCCGTTTCATCAGGTAGTGCTCCATTTTTGAAATATTCACAGTTTGTTCTTGTATCACAAACTCTTTTCCTTCTAGGTCTTCCCATCGCTATGCTACAATCTCTCCAGGATCTACAACTCCTGGTTCTCCTTACTTTTACTCATAGTTCCCTCCTTCACTTCCTTCTCTGTCCCTTCTCCAACATTTGAATCCCTTTCTTGACACTCTTGGTATTTTCCCCTCCCTTGTATCCACCAGCAAAACCAAAGTTTAAGCCTATTTCATTGCCCACTTTCTCCATTTTCATTCCTGGGCTACTAAATACTACTGGAGAAAATAGCACACACACACAAAAAAAATAGTCCAACGATCTGACAAGTAAACTGTTTCAACAATAACCAGGTCCTGAAAGCTGCCTGGAAAACTTTCTGAGTTTCTCTAATTAGTTCCCTGTATCAATTTCCACAGTAATTTTTTTCAAAACAAATTTTTTTCTCTCAAACCTTTGATCTCTCTGTCTCACTCTTCACTCAGAAGAAAGAATTTACAGAAAAAAAATACAATATCAGATGGATCTTTCCTGAAACTCCTCCCACCATATTTGCAAATCTCCCAGTCCCTGCCCCCTTCTTTTGCCTCCCTTCCTTTAGGTCATGGTGTTATAGATGTCCTTCCTTCTGATCAAGTATCTTTGTGCTTCTGTGTCCTAGATCCATCATTTCCCACCTCATCCTTAAGTCTTTATTATTGTCTCTTTTGTTTTCAACATATAAAACCACCCCATCACAAGATTTCTTCCTGTCAGCATTTACATGGTTCAGTCTCCAATTTTATGAACTACTAGCCAACCTTCCTCTATCTCTATCATCTGTCTTTTTTCATATTCAATGACAATAAAGACTGCCTTCATTTTCTCACCTTCTATCCATTCCTCAGCCTAATTGTAATCTGGTTTTTGTTTCTAAAACACCAATGAATCTATGCTCTTTAAGAAAGTTTGATGCTAAAGAAGTACCTATTTTACTTGCCTTATCACTGTACTTTAAAAGTGTTGTTTACTTTTTCATTGTGAAATGCTCCTTCCTTCTTCCACACCCCTCCTTTTGGCCTGTGTGACATTTTGCTTTCCTGATTTTCCTTCCAACTTTCTGACTGTTGCTTCTCAGATGCTTTCATGAGCTGTTTTTCTCTGTTTTCCTTTTAAAGCTGCCAGAGTTTATCTTCAAACTTATAACCACTGCAATGATAGTTAGCCAACATTCATCAAACTCTTACTTGTATTAAATGCTTTATATAGATGACTTTTTAATCTTCATAAAATCATATGAACTAGATACTATTATTATTCTTACCTTACAAGGAGGTTAAAGGACTTGAGCATTGCAGGTAGCAAAAGCAAGATGCATATCCACATACAACTGACCATAGCCTGTCCCTTAACAGCTTGGTTTAGGTTGTTAACATCTGTGGTCTCATCCACTTGCATTTTTTCATGTATGAAATACTTATGGTTCTCAAATGTAGCACTCCTCCCCAAATACAGTTCCCAAAGACCAGGCTGAAACATTCTACTGCCTCTTGTTATATTGCACAGACACCCAAAAACCCACATTTCTCAAACTAAATTCACCATTGCATTACTCTCTACCTTTGCAAAATAGTTCTTTTGGTTGGTCTCTTTTAATGGAGCCACAATTCACTATGTTTGCCAGATCAGTATCTTACTTGCTTTCTTGACTCCCCTCAATCCTTACCTTCCGGTTAATGGCAGTCTTACTTTTACTTAGTTATGACTTCTGGCATCTTACTACTTCCTTTCATTTCTACTACCTAGACTACTAAAGCAAGTAGGGGCTTTTGGTGGCCCCAATATTCTAGTCTGTTATTCATACTGCAGCTTAATTCTGTTTTCTCATGTGCACATTTTGTCTAATCAGCCCCAAACTCCTTAGAAAGACCTTAAGGCCTGCTTTCCACTTACTGTTGTAGTCTTTCTATAATTTCCTATGTCAAGTTCCACAATCCAGCCATATTGAATCACTAGCATCTCATTACATGCACTAAAATACATTTTTCCCTTGATTCTGAGCTTCTGCAGATTATTAAATAATCTTTTCTGTGTCTAGAGTGTTCATCATTCTCATCTTTCTCATAAGAGTTGGGTCTCAGTTAATACAATTTGTTCTGGAAAGTGGTTTGTAATAATCCAAGCCTGGATAGGTGCACCTCTGATGTTTGTCCACAGAAACCTGTGCTTACCTGTGCTTACCTGTACTTCAGCACATACCATAGTGTGTTGTAAGTACCCAATTATTGTTTTCTCCATTAAGGTATAAGCAGTTTGACAGTAGGGCTTGAGGTTACCTTTGAATCTATAGTGTATATATATAGCACTGTGTCTAGCATATATCAAGTGATCAACAAATATTTATTGAATCAATGAATTATTAACTGTCTAAAAGTGTCATGCTAAAAAATAAAAGCCATCTGTTGTATTTGGCAGCTGATAATCTGCCAGAACAGCTTCATTAGGGTTGAGCAGGTTAGAAACGAATGGGAAATAAGGAAATAGAGAGGTTAGATTTCTCTTTTGAGGAACCTAGCTATTAAACAATTTAATTCTTAAGAGCAAAAATAATAAATAAATAACACACAGAAATAACCTCTTGAGAATCATGCAGGGCTTATAGGAAGGAAGTTAAAAATGTTAACTGGTGGTATAAAGGGAGAGATGAGTACATGATGAGAAACGACAGTTCTGGCTGGGAGAACAATATTGTAAGTAGACTTATTTTCCTAAATGAATGCATTATGACACAAATATTCCACTAAATTGTTACTAATAATTTTTACTATTAAAAGAGTTCATGCTTATGGGAAAAAATAAAAGGAAGTTTTTCATTCTTTTACTCTCTCTCGTGTGTGTTAAGTATACGTGTGTACGTATTCATTCAGACAGGAAAGCTATTTATACATACATAGACACACCTATGTGTGATAGCGGTTTGTAACACATATGGACTCTTTCTTTTCGTGCACTCCCACAACCATTTTATTTAACTTAGTCGCGTAACTTGGATATCTTTCTACATCAATACATATGGGTCTACCTTATACATTTTTAGAATTCTAAATCTGAAATTTATCATATATACAAAAGAGTGCAGAAATCATCCTTCCTCACACCCCCTTCTGATCATAATTCTCCAAAGGTTAACATTGTTGTGACTTTGAAAGCATTGATTAGTGTTACCCATTTTTGAACTTTATATAAATGGAATTGTACATTATATTAGTATTGTGTCTGGTCTCTTATACTCAACATTACATTTATGAGTCCTTCAATAGTTTGTTTTTTCATTGCCATATCATATTACATGAATATAATGTCATTCATACATTCCCCTTTTAGTGGATATTTGAGTTGTTCCAGATTAAGAATATGATGAGTAGAGCTGCTAGAAACATTCTTGTATGTCTTTTTGTGAACATATGTATTATTTCAGTTGGATATACTCATATACCTAGAAGTAGACTAGCCAGGTGATAGGGTATTCGTATCGTTAGTTTTAGTACATACTGCCAGAGAGCTTTCTAAAATAATTATAGCAACGTGTGCTCACATTGCAGTGTACATATCATATTCTTTTTAAAGACCTAGGGTATCACATTATATTGATATAACATAAATTTACTTAATCTTGGTTGTTTTCAGTTTATGACTACAAACAATTCTTGAATAAACATTTTGTTTAGGTATATTTTTGCGCATGTGAGCATATCGTTAAGCATGTCAATGGGATAAAGTGCAAAAAAAAAAATTACAACTTCATTTTAAAGTTCACTTGGAAAAATTAGTTTTTTTCCAAAACAAAATTTGGCAATAACAGTTTTTAAAAGATGAGTTACATTAAAATATTTTAGAAAAGTTACAATCATTAAAATTGTAACTCCGGTACAGAAAAGAACACATACATCAATGAATAGGAACGAGAGCTACATCAGTTAGGTTTCAAATAGGAAAGCTGATGTTAAACTGAATGTTCAAAGCAGAGGGAATTTACTACAATTAGTGGGTTACACAGATGAGAGAAGAGACTGAAAAGCCACCCGAAGATTCACAATACAGCTGCAGTTGCTGTACTTCTATTCTGGAGGAGCAAAGGGAGGGAGTGGAGTTCCCAGAGCCCAGGAGCCAGGTCAACCAGTGAACTAAGAAGAATCATGGGATGCTGGTCTAAGCAGGGAAAAAGTGCCAGAGAATAAGTGCAACCTCTGCCCAAGGTACCACCTGAAGTAGAAGGAGGGGAGAAACACTTTGGCTCCTCTCTTCTTTCCATCAGTGCCTCCCACCAGAAGCGCTGGTGACCTATTAATAAGGGAGCATGAAAAAAGTCTATGCAGGCCACCCTCCTTGTGGTACAGAGCAGAGCCACAGAAGAACGTGAAAGGGCCAATAGGATGACACAAACAAATATATGATGAAGATGACATGTCCTATGTCATCAGAGGGGACAGAAATGATAATTTAATAAATGCTACTGACATCATGGTTACCTATTGTGAAAAATGTCAAGTTAAATTGGATTTTCACCCCATACTGTAGCCCAAAATAAATTACAGGGGTGTGAAGGAGTTAAATGTAAATAATTAAAGTCTTTATGAAAAAGAAAATTATGTAGATTTTCAGAAAGGGGATGATTTACAATGCATAAAACCAACAGAATAAATCTAAAAGGAAATTTGATTATTTAAATTTAAAATAACACTATAAATAAAATTAAAAGGCACATAACAAAGGAGGGAATTATTGGAGCAGACTATGAAGAGGCATAATACTCTTAATTAAACAGTCTCAAAAGTAAATAGAAAAGTGGGCAAAAACACCAAGAGATACCTCATAAAAGATTATAAAATGTCTAGTAAACACAGATAAAATAATGCCCAAATTTCCAGTAATCAAAGTCATCCAAATTTTCAAAAAATGTATTTATTTATCCATTAAACTGACAAATATTGTTAATGCCAGAGTGTGGGAAAAAGAAATGAACAGCCAAAAATTAGCTAACAGGCAGCCATTAAAATTACTTTTCAAGAAATATTTGGTGACATAGATAATATTCTTAACATAATAGGTAAAAACATTGGCACTTAAGGTATATTAAACTGAAGTTAATTTTGTTACAAAATAAAACAACTCAGACATATAATGCATAGAATAAAATACTAGAGGGACTACACCAATGTGTTATACAGAGTTAAGGAAAGTGCTAATTTCTGGACCGTGGGATTATAGCAACTTCTATGTAATTATACATCTTCAAATTTTTCAATTAATTATTGTATAGTAAACATTTATAACCTGATAAAAGGCAATGATTGCACATGCCAATGAAGTGAAGTGAAAAGATAGGTACAGTGCTGTGGGGGCGTTATTTACAAAGACGGAGTGGTTTACACAAGTTTGCAGGCTGACAGGAAAGAGCCAGTGGAGAAAAATCATTTCAAGATGTCAAGGACTAAAAAATGCTGCAGGAAGGTTTTAGAGGAGACCCGTTGAGCTCTAGAGTGCTGTTAGGAAAAATCAACCTTGGATAGGAAAGTACGGGGTCGGGGCGGGGGAAAAGCCTTAGGAAGAAAGTATGAGAGCCAGGCCTTGGGGAGTTCGTGCTCTGTAACCTTGGTTTCCTCTCTGTGTTTTCAGGCAACGTCTGCTGAGAGTGAGGTGTACGGACTTGACAGTGGGTTTACAGATACTATTGAGGGTGTGAATATTTGCCGAAGAGAATAAGACAGAAGGAGTTGCTTAGAGAAATCAAAGAATTAACAGGTTGCCCTGAAGGCCTTTTTGAGGTCAGATGTCTAAACTCCATAATGGTGGCATTTTTTTCTCTACAATTATGAAAGCTTTTTCGTCAAAAACCTAGATTTACGAATAGAGGCACTGGAAATTTGGAATGTTCTCTAGCTGGGAATTTGCAGGGTGGAAATGGTTAAAAGACAAAAAGGTCAGAAAACCGAAGGTGTGGAGAAGCTGAAGTCTGTGCTAGGTCTACCCTGGGCAGGAAAGAAAGGAACCCTGGGGAGGTGGGGCCAGGGAGAAAGCTCATTGGAAGCAGGTCACTGCAGTGGGTGAAGAAGTGAGAATGTGTTCTCTGCTTTTCCTGAACACCCAGAGCTTTTAAATCTCACTTTTGGTATTCACCTCATTGTGCCTACGGCACCCATCAGATAGCTAGGCACTTGGTAGTTTGTCAAGCACTGTTGTTGGAAGAGTGAAGGCAACCAAATATGTTAATTTTGGCATCGTGGCAAGCGCTTTAGTTAAATTTAGAAATCTTCTTTTGAAGATTGCGCAGGCAGAAATATTAATTAAATTGGTGACAGTGCCTGCCAATGACATCAATATAGTGCTCCCTGGGGAGAAGCCAGCCGAAGGTGTTGCCAGCATTACACCGAGCTCAGGGCGTCAAATTTAATTGCACTTAAGGAAGTGCCATCTTTTTAAACTTCAAACAAACAGCGAAAATATCTGCTTCACAATCAGGTACGTTTATTCTGAATTCACCGACCTGTGCTTGCAGGAATAATAACTGTGGATGTTATTTGCTCAAACGCTATCTACTCAAGAGGCTGTCAGGAACTATTTTGCTTCTCCCTAAAAGCTTGGTTTTAGAAGTCCTTTTATCTACTACTACACCACCAGGTCATACCCTTCCTAAAGTGTATTTTTCAAGGCCTTTTCTGTCAATTTCCCTTAATTTATATTGAAAGTCACAAGATTCCAAATTTTTATTTTATGGGAAAATACAGTCATGAGCTGCATAATGATAATTCTGGTCAATGACAGACTGCATATAGGACTGGTCTCCTAAGATTATAATGGAACAACAAGAAAATCTGTGACAGTGCAAGTCATTATGTATTAGCAGTAATGATGGTGTAAACAAAACTGCTGTGCTGCTAGTCATATAAAGTGTAGTGCAATTAGGTACACTACTTCAGACTTGATAATAATAATGAGCAACTATGTTACATATTTACTATACTTTTTATCATCATTATTTTAGAGTGTACTCTTTCTGCTTATTAAAAAAATGCTGTAAAGTAGTGTGCCCTTTATGCCGGCAACAGCATCATACATCCTCATGTTTATGGTGTCCCTTGACCTCATCATTTTCTCTGGTGCTTGATTTAATATTGTGTTGTTTTGTTCATCATGGCCACTAAGTGTTCACACAATGCTGAAATCGCCTAACAATGCACTTCGTGGAACAGATTCCCATTGTTAAGCGACACATGACTGTAAACTCACTTTCTGGTGGTGGTGAGACTGTTGGGAAGGAGGAAGAATTCCAGCTCCTTTTGGTAACATTAATGGTGGTTCTACAAACACACAAACATACTCAATACATAGTCACTCAGTTACTCGTTTGCTCACTCACACAGTCCTTCGTTCCCCTCTCATTCTTTTCAGCTGGATGTTAAAATCTCAGCTCTGATATTTAACTTTTAGTGTCTTTAAGGCTCTTTCTTATATATTCATGAAACTAGTAGTCCTCATCCCAGTGAACATTCTTAATTATAGTCAATTGCCCCAAATTGGCTTTCTTGAATTTAAATGCATTTGCCATTTCATTTTTCAAGATGAATTTGATTGAATGTCTCATAGTGATTGATGCAAGCTCATTCAGAATATGTGAATAATACATTTATTGCTCTCTAGAAATAAGTAATAGATCAAAAAATCTCTTTGGTTTAATATTTTACTGTTAAAGATTAAACAGTTCTTCTAAATAACTTAGCAACCCTTTCAAACTCTTATGTTTAAGGAAACTATTGAAATTGTTTCAGTTCCCCTGGGTACAGTTGTGCAATTTGGATTTAGCTGGTCTGCAGATTGTACTCATCTATGTTAATGTTTCCATAATGAGAATGATCCAACCGTGTCATAACCTTTTGGGTCTTAACCTCCTTCATTTACATAACCTTTTACTTCTCTTATACACAAGCCTTCCCATTTTAGGATGAATATATCAGATACCTTCCTCTTTCTCCTACGCCTTGATTTTTGTTGCTAAAAAAAAATCAATTGGTTTGTATTACATTTCAGAAAAACATGTTGGTAATGGATCTTTCAGTGTTTGAAAGATGTTATAGGTGTGATGGCAAAGGGAAACCCCATAAAAGGGTTTTAACACTGCTACCATGATTTTAAGAGAAAACTCAGCAAGTTACTTTTACTCTTAAAAATATTAAATTTGGAAATATTTGAAAACCATAAGTAGGCTGTTATAAGTAACTTATAAATACTCAGTCTCTTGCTTCAAACTAAAAATATAATTAAGAGAAGATTGTGTTTCAAAAATTAATGACAGAATTTATTTAAATAGCAGATATAAATATGGAATAACTGGTTTTTAGAATCTTATTTACATGCAAGCTTTTTTTTACGTTATTAACTATTCTATTCTATTTGTGATACTCTGAACAAGAGGACCAGGTGTGTAACAGGAAAACCAGATGGACTCTGGACTACCGCAGAGGGCTTGCCTGATAAAATGTCATTCGAGAGCTGAGTTCCAAAGTGTAAGTAGAAACTGAAAGGAAAGGGGGCTCAGGGTCTGGGGAGAAGTAGTCTTTTTAGAGTAGGTTTGTAATGTAAACCTGATCTGTAATGCCTCATACTCTGCTAAAACCCTACAATAGCTTTCTCAAATCCACACCACGACTGGCAGACTCTGCCTGATCTGGCCTGGCCTGCCTCTGCTTACTTCTTCCCCAGTAGCACTCACCACATTTGCGATGTTCTGTTCAGTGGCTGTCTTCCTGAAGGATAAACATGGACCTGGTATCCTCTGAATCTAGATCAGTGTTACATTGTAGAAGAACCAAGCAAATATTTGTGAATACATAATACATTTGTGTATTATGTATGTTGTTGTAGGCACAGAACTACATATACAATGGTGAATAAAATGAACAGTCTTTTGGTTCATGAAAAATATAATCTAGAGCTGAGATATTACATTTGACCGAGGAAGTATAATTAAGCAGGGTTTACTAGAAATTGTGATACTTTAATTGAGTCTTAAAAGACTATTTACTCATAAATAGTGTCATGCACTCCCCAAAATATTAGTTAGGGTCAGATTAATCTTTAGTAGTAGAAAATCCAAAATAACATTGGTCCAACAAGCTAGGAAATTATCTCTCTTTCCCATAAAAAAATACAGATATAATTAGTCTAATGCTAGTATATATTGTACTGCAGGGACAGGAACCCAGGGTGCTCCCTCTATATTGTTCTTCTACCAGTCTTTGCCTGTAGCTTCTAGCTCAGGCTCTAAGATATCTGCTTGATTCCCAGTCATCATACCTGTATTTCAGTGCGAGGGGGGGAGGATGTGGTAGAGAAGAAGAACATGCCCCTTTTATTTCTGGACATTTACCAAAAGTTGCATGTACTGATTCTGTTTATTTTAAGAATCAACAGCAAGAAAGGTGGAGAGGTCAGAAAACTATCAGTTGTGAGCAGAGTACCAAATGTTATAGAAGTTTGTACTTATTAAAAGCACTGTAAGAAGTATTTCCCATACGGCTTAATTTTGCTATTTACCATGGTGTTTTATATTTTTAAATAAAAAATTAATCTGTTAAAAATAAAACAATTTTATTTCTGATAATGTACAATGAGGAAGGTGAGGTTAAATAAAATAGCGGGGAGTGAACATCCCAGAAACAATGAACACTAGCTGAAACCTGCACGAAGAGACTGGAACCTGTGCCGTTTTCTCTCTCTCTCCAACTTTGAGATGTGTTCCTTCTGCAGGATAAACTGATGCCTTTTGTGATGGAATCAAATACTCACCTGGCCCCAAGATCAGGGAAACGGACAGACCTAGGGAAAGATGCAGTAGCTCCAGGCTGGGCTTCTGTTCCTTGCTAACAAGGTGAACAGGAATATGCACAAATGTGCAAGAGAGCTCGACAGCTCCTGCTGCCCCGCCTCAATCTTCTGAGCCCAAAAACAATATGACTGCTTCTTCACTGTGGCCTTTGAAATCTCACACAGAATATCTCTCATGGCCCACTTGAACACAAATCATAGAGGGAAAAGGATTCTGGGAAATGCAATTTTAGCATAGTTCTTGGTCTAACTTTGAACAACATTTACATAATAGTGATAACGTAAATGCTGTTTCTGAGTCACTACAATTAGAGGTAATCTGTGGAAAAGCACAGAAAGCTGAGCTGTGGTTGCAAAAAAAGAAAGCGAATGTCAACAACCTTGGAAATAAAAAAAAATAAAAGGTAGGTGATGGAATGTGAAATGTGGAACGGATATTGGGATGGAAGAAAAGCTGAAGGAAAGGTTCGTAGAAAGTCAAATATCTTACCATTTTAAGTGGTGAATTAAGGGATCCTACCTAAGAGTAATGGATAAATTCTTTTGTAAGCAAAAGGAGAGTTTAAGATAATGATCTAAATACCGTATAAACATTGATAGAAGGAAGCAAAGATGGGGAAAAGAGAGTATAAATGTTCTACATCTCAAAATTTATAGTGTTGAAATAAGTGGAAGCATATCCTGAGTTCATGGATAGGAAGAATTAACATCATTAAAATGCCCATACTGCCCAAAGTAATATATAGATTCAATGCAATTCCTATTAAAATACCAGTGGTATATCTAACAGAACTAGAACAAATATTTCAAAAATTTTTGTAGAACCACAAAAGACCCCAAATAGCCTCGGTAATCTTGAGAAGAACAAAGTTGGAAGTATGCTGCCTGATATCAAACTATATTACAAGGCCATAGTAATCAAAAAAGCATAGTACTGGCATAAAAACAGGCACATGTGTGTAGATCAGTGGAACAGAATACAGAGCCCAGAATTAAACCCATATCTTTATGGTCAATTAATATTTGACAAAAGAGGCAAGAACATACAATGGGGTAAAGACATTCCATTCAATAAATGATGTAGGGAAAATTGGACAGATACATGCAAAAAAATGAAACAAGACCACCTCCCTGTACCCTATGCAAAAATAAACTTAAAATGGACTAAAGACTTAAATGTAAGTCATGAAACCATAAAAATCCTAGAAGAAAACATAGGCAGTAAAATCTCAGACATTTCTCATAGCGATATTTCTTCTGCTATATCTCCTTGGGCAAGGAAACAGAAGAAAAAATAAACAAATGAGACTATATCAAACTAAAAACCTTTTGCACAGCAAAGGAAACTATCAATAAAATGAAAGACAACTCACTGAAGGAGAGAACATATTTGCTGACAATACATCTGATAAGGGGTTAATATCCAAAATGTATAAAGAACTTATATAACTTGACACCAAATAACAAACAGTCCAATTAAAAACTAGGCAATGGACCTGAATAGACAGTCCTCCGTAAAAGACAAACAGATAGTTAAATAGACATATGAAAAGATGCTCAACATTGCCAATCATCAGAGAAATACAAATTAAAACCAGAATGAGATATTCCCTCACACTTTTCTGAATGGCTATCAGTAAATCAACAAACAATGAGTATTGGTGAGGATATGGAGAAAAGGAGCCCTTGTGCACTGTTGGTGGGAATGCAGATTGGTACAGCTACTGTGAAAAACAGTATGAAGTTACCCCCCAAAATTAAAAATGGAACTGCCTTATGACTCAGCAATTCCATTTCTAGGAATATATCCAAAGAAACCTGAAACACTAATTCAAAAGAATATATGCATTTCTATGTTCTTTGTAGTGTTGTTTATTTATTTTTAAAAAAATTTTAAAGTATATTTTATTGATTATACTATTACAGTTGTCCCATTTTTTTCTCCCCTTTACCCCTCTCCTCCCTGTACCCTCCCACCCTCCAGCATCCCCTGCCCCTTAGTTCATGTTCATGGGTTGTACATATAAGTTCTTTGGCTTCTCCATTTCCTATACTATTCTTAACCTCTCCCTGTCTATTTTGTGCCTACCAATTATGTTTCTTATTCTCTGTACCTTTTCCCCCCATTCTGCCCCTCCGGCTCCCTACTGATAATCCTCCTTTTGATCTCCATTTCTGTGATTTTGTTCCTGTTCCAGTTGTTTGCTTAGTTTTTGTGTTTGTTTTTTAGGTTCAGTTGTTCATAGTTGTGGGTTTGTTGTCATTTTACTTTTCATAGCTTTTAGGTTCAGTTGTTCATAGTTGTGAGTTTGTTGTCATTTTACTTTTCATAGCTTTGCTCTTCTTCTTTTTCTTAGGTAAGTCCCTTTAACATTTCATATAATAAGGGCTCAGTGATGATGAACTCCTTTAACTTTACATTATCTGGGAAGCACTTTATCTGCCCTTCCATTTTAAATTACAACATTGCTGGATAGAGTAATCTTGGGTGTAGGCCCTTGCCTTTCATGACTTCGAATACTTCTTTCTAGCCCCTTCTTGCCTGTAAAATTTCTTTTGAGAAATCAACTGATAGTCTTATGGGAACTCCTTTGTAAGTAACTCTCCTTTCCTCTTGCTGCTTTTAAGATTCCCTCCTGATCTTTAATCTTGGGTAACTTAATTATGATGTGTCTTGGTGTGTTTCTTCTTGGATCCAACTTCTTTGGGACTTTCTGAGTGTCCTGGACTTACATGTCTACTTCCTTTGCCAGATTGGGGAAGTTTTCCTTCATTATTTGTTCAAATAAGTTTTCAATTTCTTGCTCTTCCTCTTCTCTTTCTGGCACACCTAAGATTTGGATATTGAAATGTTTGAAGTTGTCCCAGAGGTTCCTCAGCCCCTCCTCAATTTTTTGAATACTTGTTTCATCATTCTATTCAGGCTGGATGTTTATTTCTTCCTTTTGTTCCAAATCGTTGATTTGAGTCCTGCTTTCCTTCCCTTCACTGTTGGTTCCCTGTATATTTTCCTTTATTTCACTTTGTATAGCCTTCACTTCTTCCTTCATTTTGTGACTGAACTCAACCATTTCTGTGAGTATCCTGATTACCAGTGTTTTGAACTCTGCAACTGATAGGTTGTCTATCTCCTTGTCACTTAGCTTTTTTTCTGGAGTTTTGATTTGTTCTTTCATTGGGCCATATTTCTTTGTCTTGGCACACCTGTTACATTATAAGGGGCAGAACCTTAGGTATTCGCCAGGGCAGAGCAAACTACGCAGCTGCGTGGTGGTGCTGTATGTGGTGCTGTATGTGGGGGAGGGGTTAGAGAGGGAACAATGCTGCTTGCTCAATTGCTCCTCGCTCACCCCACTTTCTGTTGCTCCCCACAAGCAGATTGTGCCCTTTCAGGTGCTGATTCCTGGGTGGGTGGGTTTGTGTACATTTGAGGACCCTGTGGGTCTCTCCAACAGTCTCTCCTGTGAGGCCGGGAGTTTCTCCCACCACCACAATCCCCACAGATTTCTACAGCCAGAGGTTTTGAGGCTTTAGTTTCCTGTACCAGAACCCCGGGTTGAGTGGTTTATCTTGCTCCTCAGCTGTTCCTCCTGGCTTATCTGCACACAGATGTGGGAAATCCCATCTGCCGGCCACAGCCTGGCTGCCTGGTCTGCAGCCTTGCCACATGTCATCTCCGCCCTGGCTGCCTATCTCTGCCCCTCCTGCCAGTCTGGATGAATGTTTCTTCTTTAACTCCTTGGTTGTTGGACTTCCGTGCAGTTTTATTTTCTGACAGTTCTGGTTGGTTTTTGTAATTACATTGGTTGTTATCCTGCTTTTGGTTGTGCAAGGAAGTGAAGAATTTCTACCTACACCTTCATCTTGGCTGTAATCTGATTTACTCTGTAGTGTTATTTATGAAAGTCAAGATTTGAAAGCATCCCAAGTGCCCATCAGTAGATGAGTGGATAAAAAAGCTGTGGTACATTTACACAATGGGATACTACTTGGCCATGAAAGAGAGCAAATCTTATTTTTGCAACTGCATGGATGAACCTGAAGAGTATAATGCTAAGTGACATAAGACAGTCAGAAAAAGACCAATACCATATGATTTCATTTACTGGTATAGAAATAGACTCACAGATACAGAGAACAGACTGACAGCTGTCAGAGGTAAGGAGGAGATGGAGGGTCTGGGTGAAAAAGGTAATGAGATTAAGCAAAAAAACCCCCACAAAACTGATACAAGCAATAGTATAGTGATTGCCAGACTAAAAGGGGGTTGGGAGGAGGTGGAAGAGGTCAAAGGGGGCGGAGGTCCATACTGTGGCAGAAAGTGACTTGCCTTTGGGTGGTAAGCATATAACACAGCATGCAGATGATGTGTAAAAGAGTTGTACACTTGAAACCTGTATATTTTTATTAACCAATTTCACCCCAATAAATTCAATAAAAATGATAGTGTTGAATCAATAAATAGCATGTACAATTGTTAATAAACTGAAGTATACAAAAGCATATTATTTAGTTATTAAAACATAAATGATTAAGAGTTGGTTTCTTTTTTTTTTTCTGAGGAATAGAAGTCAAATTGGGAAGAAACCAGAGAGATAGTGTTTCTTTTAATCATTTTTTGTAGTATTTGAGTAATTATACTAAGCATGCATTACTTTGATGCAATAATTTATTTTAAGGGAGAGAAACCAGAGGAGGTCAGATGATAAAACCTTGGACAATTCTTACATTAAAGGGGCAAATATGAGAGAAGAAGCAAGAAAAAAAGATTGAGCTTAAGACCTTTAGGATGAATATTATACAATAGCATATTAATTTTTGACTGTTAAAAAGCAGAAACTTTATCTTCATTATAACTTTAGAATGGATTTGGCCATTGGTCTACAATGATGGTAGAGATATCTGTCAAATGACTAATTTTTTTACTTGGAAGTAATAAATCATCCTAATGAAAATTTATGTCAAAATCTGTAAACTCTAATTTTATAAAACCTGAAACCATATTATTATTTTCTTATATTACTATATTAGGATATATGTATACTATAATATATTATACTTTACTATTATGTTATTTTGTATTGTAGTATACCAAAAAACTGCAGCCATATCAATGTTTCTAAATATTTGAATACTTAGTGTTTTGTAGAAAAGGTTACATTTTTCAAAATATCATATTTGTCAATATAATATAATAATGTTTTAGCATACCTACAATAGACATGAAATTATTCTTCTCAATAGAATCATAATCAATACTTAAGACAAATTACATGGCTATCAGATGGATATAATATTTAAAATTACAATTTTACCTGTCAGTTTATAATTTCTTATACTATGTTCAAAAGCATTGATCATGCTATTACAGGTTCTAAATGTTCTAATTATTTTTCTAATTATTAGTTACTATGTGTTTTTTAACTAGTTATATCATTAAAATACAGGGGAATCATGTTAATGTCATTCACATTGATATTAAAATACTTCTAAATTGCCTATTTCTCATCTTTACATGTTTTCCTTTGATTAAACATCTCTGTGAATTATTCTCAAGTGCATTACTGTTAACTTCAACAAGTTATGTTAGTTTAAATCATTTATTCTGTTGAAATACTATATTACATAACCAATTTCTGCAAATTTGTTAGTGATTTGAACTAATTTGTTTTTAGAAACTATGCTAGAATAATTATGCTTTGATCTTGTAAATTAGCCAAATGGAATATTGTTTAGAATGTAATTTAAATGAAAACTGCAGTCATATTAAATAGTGTTTCTTGGCTCACGCTTAATGGACCTCAGTTAATGCATTGTTCACGGGGAAAGAGCAGAACCACTGGGGTTAATAGGATAAGAGATGCACAGTTGTCCTCACCAATATGTTCATTACATAGAAAATAATAAAAACCAAATCAATCTATTTCAACACAATCTTCAAAGTGTTATTTAAAAATTTATAAGCAAGAGGGAAGTTGTGTTTTGTGTGATGCTTACATTTGTGAAAAGCAAAAAGTTAAAACTGCTTTTTTGGGGATTTGTCCCAGAATTGTCACAGTTGTGGGACTGTATCAGTGACAGTGATCACCACACACGTGCATATTAGCTACCCATGAGGTCCTACATCCCTGTCCTGGGCCATGTCATTCCCTGGGACTCCTGCATCCTTGAAATTGTAAACTCTTATATTCCATTCTCTGAGCAACTTCAGATTCTTTCAGTCTTCTTAGTTTATTCCTGCTAATCATATCATGACCACTTCAAGGCCTTGATCTTCTTGACCTTTTCATTTTCTCTCAATTAATTTATTCAATAAAAATTATAATTTATTGTGTACTCAATATTGTCCTAAGTGCTTTATACACATTATCTTATTTAAAGCATATGACGAGCCTGTGAGGCAGTAATTATTATCCCATCTCACGCATGAGGAAATTGAGGCTAGAGAGGTTAAATAAATTGCATAGGAGGAGTGGGAAGGCAGTGATGATATTCAGTTCCAGCTCTTCCATAGCCTAAGCCATATAGCTCTCATGCATTTTCTTCCTTCCATATTCAACTTTGAGCACAAAATATCCCACTTCAGTCTCTCTCTCTCTCTCACTACCTTCCTCCCTACCTCTCTCCCTCCTTGCCTCCTTTACCCCACTCTCTTCCTTCAATTCCTTATCTTCTAGCCTTGTCTGCCACCCATAGAAAGGCCCAATTCCATTAGTTCAACCATCTACCTTCTTTGTTCTTATATTCAGGTTGGTAAACACTACTGGAGAAATCTCATGTCCACAAGGACTGGTGCCACTATCCACTCATTGCCTCTGGTCCCAGCCAAGTCTTCAACACTATCCTGCTACATGCCTTTGTTAGCTCCCTTCTCTATTACAAACTTAATTTCCTTAAACCTCCTGCTTTGCCATTTCCTGTTCATTGAGCTAACACAAAGGATTGGACTCTCGAATGGGCCCCCATAAGTGACACACTTCCTCTAGGACCAAGCTTTACGGTTACTTTCAAGACTTCAAACAATCCATAGGCACAGAGGAGGCACAGACAGGCCTGAGACATTCCATGCAGCTCTCTCAGTCCTGCGTTAGACATGCACGGTGCGGCAGAGTAACAGGTGAGGCCTCAGGAAATATTCACGTGTTATTACCTCCTATGGTGAGGACATTTAGGTTATGAAATATCCTTTTCATAAGGCCTTATTTTTGTCTTTCACGACCTTCATGAATACATGTTTTTGTCACTTTTACTATTTCCTCCTCATTCTTTAGAGTGTGTGTCTAATTTGTTCTTAACCTGTCTACTCAGTCCTTGACTTATTTTACTTTTTTATCATCATAAAAACATGTGGCATAAAATTTATCATCTTAATCATTTTAAGTATACAGTTCAGTAGTGTGAAATTTATTTACATTTTTGTGAAACGTATCTCCAGAGCTTTTACATCTTACCAAACTGAAACTCTGTACCCATTAAATGACTCCCTTGTTACTTTCCCCTTAATCCTTGGTAACCATCAGTCTTCTTTTTAGTTCTATGAATTTGACTACCTTAGATACCTCATATAAATGAAATTATATAGTATCTGTCTTCTTGCGACTGGCTTATTTCACTTCGCAAAATGCCCTCAAGGTTCATCTGCCTTGTATTATCTGACAGGATTTCCTTCCTTTTTAATTTTATTCCTTCTTGAATAATACTCTACTGCATTTAAAGGCTACACTTTGTTTAGCCACCCATCTGTTGATAGACATTTGGACTGTTTTCTCCTCTTGAGTATTGTGAATAATGCTACTATGAACATGGGTGTGCAAATATCTTTTCAAGATCCTGATATCTCTAATGTTTATTTATTTATTTATTCTAATGTTTGTCTATAGGATATTTTAACAAACAAGCAAAAACCTGTTCGTTCCTTCTCAAAACATGTTTAGTACACCTAAAGTCCATACTATGCAAATTCATTTTTTTTAGTCATTGTTTCACATGACCATTGAAGGAAATCCTTTGAGAATAGAAATCATGTGACTTTTTTCTACTTTGTATGGCAATGAGCACAGTTCTGAACATGTACTGCATACCTCAAAAGTAATTAATTTGGAGGGCTACTATGGGTTGAATTGTGTCCCTCCAAAATCATATTTTGAAGTCTTAACCCTCAGTTCATCAGAATATGACCTTATTTGGTGAAGTAATTAGTTAAGATGAGGTCTTACTTAAGTAGGGTGGGTATCTAATCCAATATGACTGGTATCATTAGATAATGGAGACACCTGGGGATAACCCATAAGCAGAACACCATCTGAAGATGAAGGCGGTGACTGGGGTGATGCTTCTACATGCCAGGGAATGACAAACATTATCAGCAAACCACCTGAATCTAGGGAAGAAGCATGGAATCAACCCCACTGACATGTTGATTTTGGGTTTCTAGCCTCCAGAACTGTAAGAAAATAAATTTCTTTTGCTCAAGCCACCCAGTCTGTAGTACTTCATGAAGGCAGCCCTAGCAAACAGGCCTATGGACTCTTAAAAAGCCAATCATTGTTCTGTATATAAAACTGTGTGTGTTTATGTCTGTTGGTACGCATCTTTTTTTTCTTTTTTCACAATTTTCTTTTTTCACAATCTCTTATAACCCATTGTTCATGATTTGTGGTGGGATCATATTCAAGAGAGATAAGAAGAAATGAAAAAAAAAAAAAGAGCTTCCAATGTGTTATTTAACCCTATTTAATTTGGGGGTTCCCATAGTGTGTTCAGCTCATGAGTCTTTAGCTGATGACATAAGAGCATGCATCTCTGATCTTCCAGATCCATCTGAGCTTTAGTCAGCATCTTGAATCCAAGGGCATCTCCTGGGTCTTCCCCCATAGCAAGCATTAAAAGTGAGATCAAAAAACACAGGTCCATCAATCTTAAATGTAACACAGGGGAAGGGGAAGGGGAAGTTATTCTGAGACAAAGTGAGAACAGGTTATCACTTGGCATTTGCTCTGTTTAGTAGACTTGGGAATGGAGAATGACAGAGAGCTCAGAATCAGTGTCCTACAGCTGCCCTAACAATTTATAAGCCACCACAAACTGAATAGCTTATAACAACAAATTTATTATTTTACATTTCTGGAGTACAGAAGTCTGAAATAAAGTTGTGCTTCCTCTGAAGATTCTAAGGGGAGAAGTCTTCTTGCCTCTCCCCATTTCTGATGGCTCTAGGCTCCCTTGGCTGTAGCTACATAACTCTAGTTTCTATCCCTGTCTTCTCGTGTGTCCTCTCTTCTCTCCATGTGTTTCTCCTCTACGTGTCTCTTATAAGGTTACTTGTCATGAGATTTAGGCCCACTCTAAAACCTAGAGTTGGATGATCTCAACTCTAGATCTTCAGCTTAATTACATTGCAAAAACACCCTTTTCCATAGAAGGTTACATTCATAGGTTTCAGGGATTAGGATGTATGCATATTTTTGGGGGGGCCACCATTTAACACAATACAGGCTCCAACTTTATTGGATTCTGAAGACAAAGGAGGGATAAAATTAGTCCAAATAGATTTAATTTCTAGAACTCCATTTCTTAAGTGAGAGGCCAAGAATAAACTCTTAATCATAAATAAACCATCTACCAACAAAAGGACCTGAAATATTTACCCGGTAGAATGGTAGCTTAAGGGTGTAGACTGAATCTGACTTCTTTTTGAAGATAATAAATTTGGTATTGCAAACACTAAAGTATTTTTGTAGGGAAGTGCATTACTGTCTTCTCATTTTAATGGAATGTCACATAGAAAATGTATTCTGTGAAACTCCCTAGGGCATATCCAGGGGTTTCAAAAGAAGGCATCGTTGAACCTAATAAGACCCAAACAATTCCACCATCGGAGATAAGTAGAAAGAGAGTACGGTATGTTGTGTGCCGCGAGTGCTTTGTACAGGAGTCACCATCTTTGGGTGGGAGGCGGAGCTTAAATATTTTCAAAGTCCCATGAAAGTCTACATTCTATTATGCTACGGTTTTCTCTTCTAACATACAAGTAAACATTACTTAATAGATATTCGTCAAACCTAGGGTCACTGAATAACTGTTTTGTTTAATCGTATTGCTCATAAAATTTCCTGGTAGAAACAACGGAAGCATTTTGTAGGTTGAAAGGAAGATGCGGTAAGTGAGGAACTTGGGCTGACAAGGATTACAAGGTCTGTGAGTGCTCACACATTGTTCTCTATATGACTTTAGTAACCAGGATCACCTGCTATGAGTTCAGATAATGAGCTATTTTAATTTTTATATAAAAAAGGCTTCTTTAAAGATGTTTTCTTTCACTTTTACTGTTGTTGTAAAAGTATTATTCTTTCTTTCCTGAAAATTATTTGATAACAATGAGTATGCAATCATTAGACTAACATCGTGTCCCACATAACTTTGAAATTATGCCATGGCACGTGGAGGTAAGAGCTCAAGAGAGAAAAAAGCATATTATATCAAGTAATAGTTTCATATATAATTTCTCTGCTTCCTAGCATTTTTTACAGATGGGGGTTTGGAACTGGATGAATTTCAAATAATTTGGAATAATAAATAATGCCAGGTGCAGATCAGGTCCAATTTCTTTTTAAAAATGTTGAATCCAACATTTCAAATAACCAAAATATGTTAAAGTTGAAAACAGATCAGAATAACTGCTAAAGCAGCTCCTCCAAAGTAACTGACGAAGCTCACTAACTGGCTGCGTGACCTAAACACGTCACTTTATCCCTCTGTGCCTCAGTTTTCCCATGCATTCAAAATAAAATAAAATAAAATTTGGGGAAAAAGAGCTTTCTGGCATGAGGTTGGGAAGATAGAATAACACAAACTCTAAAGTGATTTTCATCACTAGGGTTGATGACTTGGCAAGCAACTAGGAAACACCGAGGTCTAATGATTATGAAAAATGTTGCAATTTTCAACGTACTAAAATCTACTGAACTTGAGGCTTACCTTAGTTAATAATAATGACTGCTCACAATATATCAGGTGTTATTTCAGATGCTCTTTTTACAGTGTCTTATTTAATCCACACCTCAACTCATATTGTTTTTTCCTATTTTTCAGGAAAGAAAGCTGAGTGTCAGACTAATTTGTCTGAATTCTCACACCGAACACATAGTTCTGCCCAGAAGTGAACCCAATCAGCCCGTGTCGTTGGCTCCTCTCTTAGCCACTGTGCCATATGTGAGATTTCTGAGTAAATCATCAGACATCTCCCTAGTCTGAAACCACAGCCAATTAGTTTGCCTTGGTTAACTTGATGATTCATACTTTTATCACATCTGTTTAAAAAGAACTCATATGAATTGTAAAACAAAATACTATTTCATATAAAATATATCCAACCTTTCTGAAAAGTAGAAAGTGATGGAATAAAATAATTATTTAAAACTTTAATTTGTACAACCAATATTAATTGACTACTTGCTATGTAGCAGATACTGTGAAATGTGTAGGGGCAAAAAGACCTGCCCACTAACCTCAAGATGTATATAGTCCTGGGGGTGGGGGTGTGTGGTGAGGATGAAAGACAATAAATAAGAATTTTACCTTTTTTGGCTAAATATTGGGGCGGGGTGGAGTTATACATTTAAGCTGAGATATGATGGTTGAGAAGTAGCTGACCACGAGGAGGGAAGGTAGAAAAGAGGCAAGAAAATTCTTAGTAATGAAAACAAGATGTGCAGAGGTCCTGAGTTGGAAAAGAGCTTGAGCTTACTCCAGAAAAGCCAAAATGCCAGTGGGCTGGGAAAGAGAAGACAAAGGGGAGAATGGCTGCAGGTGAGGTTTCAGCGACAGAAGGCAGAGGGCACTGCGGGCTCGGGGTGCCATTTGAATTACATTCTAAGTGGCATGAGACATTGGAGAGTTTAATTACAGCCTGATTTGTGTCTTAGAAAGTTCACTTTGGTGCCTGTGTGAAGAATGGATCTGGATATAGACTTTAGTATTCTGGGCTGAGATTTTCAGACTCAGCCATCTGAGCCCTCCTTAGGACAAGAAGTTTAAAAATTATTTCTGTGGGTGAATTTCCTTTTTGTTTAATTCCTAAGGACTCTAGCTGTACTAGATTTTGTTTTATTTTATTTATTATAAAGAAATTTTGACTGCTATGTTATTTATTATATTTGACCTGTGTTATTAACCACTTTTTTTTTTTTTTTGGTCTACAAATCATAGATCTATTTCAATGATAACATTTTCCTTTAAGATAAGGTATCATACTCAAAGTCATTCTGTACTTTTTCAAATATATGGATACCATGTTAACAGAACATCTGTTAACTTATTGTTTCTTTCACACTTTATTCAGCATTTTAGTGTCATGTCATTTATAAAAAGTGTATAAATAGATTTGAGGTTTTATTACAATTCCAGTTGACTGAAATAATATTTTGAGAACTGTCCTCCACTTAAGACATTCATATGTATTGCAGTCATTCAAATTAGCTTCTGGAATGTGTTAGAGGGTTCGAGAAGAAAATCAGATGAGACTAAGAGAAGCTTTATGTCTCTTGCGCTTGTCTTCATATTTTTATATGATTTAGAAAAGGAGAGGAAACAACAATGCCATAGAATTGTTTTTTCTTCTTTCTTTCTTCTCTGTTACAGTTCAGCTTCTAATGTCTGAGTGGAGGTGTGCTGGGCCATGGCACTGGGTCCAGCTCCTGTGTGCAGTGTAAGTATCTTGACCAGAAACTCCATACTACCTAACTTCCAGAATCCCTTTGGGTCTCACTCATTTTCTGGAACAACCTCCCTCCAGTTTGCAAACTATATTCTTCCAGTAATTTCCTTCTCACTCCCGACAGCCTGTTGGTCCTGTTGCTTGCACCAGAACCCCACAATCATTGACCCCCACCTGTTCAGAGGCAGCTAACGTGGCATCGTGAAAATTTGACTCACCTGCCTTGCGTAGGTCACGTACCTGATTCTTGACAGAACAAAGAATGAAAATCCATCCTGCTCTAACTCTTCAATATGGTGATTGACCAAAATAAATATATAATATCTGTTATAAATATAATTTTAAAACATTGAAACAGTTTTGAAGTCACTGATGAAATAAAACTCTATTACTAAACTTCAGAAGGAAATATGGTCCCTGTCACCCAACACGTATATTTTTATGCCATATTTCTGTCTTCTGAAGGAACTGTTTTATATGAGGGTAGTATTAAGACTATTTCCTGACAGGTAACTTTAAATTCTCAGTGACCTCCCTGCAAGACTCACCTGTGTTATCCTCTAAACAACCTTTCGTTTTAAACAACAGCAAAATAAAACTATTCAAACTGTTGTGGTTCCCGGAAAATGCCTTTTTTTTTTTCCTTTTTACTATGTCTTCTGAGAAACTGAAATGCAGTTTGGACACAAATGACAGTTCAGGATTCAATATTTGAGCTCTAATAAGAAACTAGGAGCACAGATTTCTAAATTCAGGTTGAAGCTCTTACTTTTTGACTTCAAAGGGAGTTGCGAATTTATCAAAGTATCTTCTTTTGTAATGAAAATAGGCATTCAATTTTACAAAGGGAGATGCTAGCATCTTATACCATTCCCATATATTATACTTTCTGCTTTGTGTTAGTTTTGTGTTCACAAGAATTACTGCATGTTTTTCTTCTGTTTTGCTCTCATCATGGGGAAAATTCAGCATATTGGCCCATACTGTTATTTACGTTTAAGTTGGCCGAAAAAATTTCCATGGTTTTTAAACCAGGAAAGCACTGGTGAGGTCTAGAGAGACAATGACTCCACTGCTTTCAGTAAGGACTTGAGTTTTTCTCTTGTCCGCACTGAAGGCTCCATTAATGTTAGTTACTGTCAGTGCTTATTGTCTACATGAAGATGAAGGCTAAATCTTTCTTCCACACAGAAAATTGTTTCGGTCACAGGATCGGACTAGATATTCGAGTTACTTAGACAAATCGTCAATTTATTTTAGTAAGTGGTTTACTGATCTCATTCTAAATTAATTTATTAAATTCATTTTAAATAATTAAATCGTTCATGTTGATGTATTATAATTTACTTATTTAAACTGGAAAACTCATGGCCAGCCAGGCACTGTGCTAAGCATTAACCAATAGAATGGCTTCTTTATCTTTTAGTATTTTTATCACTTGCTCTGTTACCTTCGAACTCAGTCTGAGATAGTACTATGGTACTATTTACCTTATATTAAAATTGCATTAATTAAAATTATGCTGGATTTACTGGAGTCATGACCTAGGAGTTGTTAAGTTCAAATAAAACTAATCATTTTGAGAGGACTGAATTTTCTTATTCTTAAAGGAGAAAAGAGTTACTTTTAGGCCAATTTAAAGAAAATTTGGTCAAACATCTTGGTAAAAATTACATAGAGAAAGTCGTTTTTCAAAGTTATATTTCCATCGTTACGTGTTAGTTCTGTCCTGGAAATATCAGGGGGAAGTTTTTAAAGAATATGATTGTCTAACCAGTATGCTATACATCTGAAACTAACACGAAATAATAGTGAATGTAAACTGTAATTGAAAAAAAAAGGAAGTATGTAAAATGTGGTTTGTTCACAGTAATCTTTTAAAAAATCATTTTCATATGCATATCAGCCAGAGAGCATTCTAAAATGGGGAACCTTTAGTAATAAATTATAAGAATATATTATTTGCTCAATGATTATCCTCAATAATCTTTACTCCTCATTTTTGGATTGAGGGTCAAATGCCATCCTCTGAATCTTTCTTAATCCTTCTGGTAAGAATTAATTACTCTCTCCATTGCCTTTTCACAGCATTTTTATCACCTTATTACAGAGCTTAACACATTGAATCTTTATTATTTTTTAACCTGCCTTCCATGCTAGACTGTTAGTTCTGAGGTAATGTTTTATTCACAGTTGTGTTCCCACAGAGCTAGTCACAGAGTGGGCAATCAATAAATTGTTGCTGAATGAAATGAGTATAACATTTTCCCAAGCAAATATTTTACTAATTTTCCATTTCCCAATTTTATTTTTGTTCTCATTATTATTTTCAAATGATGATCTTTCCCTGCCTTCTCTTTGCATTTACCAACTTTGAAAATGTTCACCTCACTGCCTTTGGCTGCTCACTGTCACTTTCGGAGTTCCCCCTGCTTTCTGGAGTTCCCCTGTTCCTTGTTTTAAATGCCCCACATAAGCTCTTGTCTGAGACTGGAAATCCCTTTATGAAGTTACACCACTTATTTTGCAATAAAAAACCTCCATAATCCAAGCATAACCTTGCAATAATGATTACTGAACACAACTTGTTATCGTAAGAGTGCTGGAAACATTCTACAAAGCAATTTTCAACTTTTTGCTTCTCATGGCATATATAAACTAATTACCAAAGTTCTGTGGCACACCAAAAACTATATTTTCTGCCGATCTGACCAAAAAATAGGTATATTGTCAATTCATTCACACCGAAGGGCTATTGTTTTATTGGCTGTTGTTATTTTTTACTTTGACAATCTAAGGGAAATGAGGTCAGTGACTGGCTAAATAGTCAGGTATTACATGTTTTAAAAATCCTGGCAGCACACCAGAGTACCTGCTGCAACACACAGGTTGAAAACTGCTGTTCTACACTAATACAAAGACGTGGTCTCACGAAGGAATTAAGAATTAAAGTTTTTAAGCAAAACCATATTTTGGAAAACTGCTGCCTTGCGAAAGTAATAAGAGGGAACCATAGTAAGATAGTCAAAGATCAGAGACTCTACAACTTACATTAGTCCAGGAGCTAATTGTTTTGGGAACTTTGTTAATTCATTTGCTTCAGGTTTCCTGGACTTCACATACACGTGAGTCTTGAGGCCTGTGAGGGTAATGTTAGCAGTAATATATTGGTAGATCAAAACAGGAAAGTCTATAATGACTGTAATGTGGCAGAAATTTATGTGTTTCAGGAACTCCATAGGTTTAAGAGAGTAAGAAAATATATGTACAAGTTACATTTATAAATCAAAAATTACCAGACTAACCTATTAGAAAATGATATATGTTTATATATCATAAACAGTTCAGTATGTTTAAATTTTTACTTTTCTTCTTTCTTTCTCTTTCCCCTCTTCTTTCCCATCCTTCCTCTTTAGCTAAAGAGTGTGGAGTGAGTTGTTTTAGGGTCTGTCTAACTGTAGGTCTTAGCTAGGTTCTGATGACTGTTCTTTGTGAGCATTATCTATTGACTATAATTATGTAAGGAATAAAAGAGTGAAAGAATTTGGGTACTGTATTAGAGTTCAACAGAGAAACAGGATCAATAGAGGTTCGGTCTATCTATCTATCTATCTATCTATCTATCTATCTACCTATCTACCTATCTACCTATCTACCTATCTATCTTCTAGAAGGTGTAGGATCACATGATTATGGGAGCCGGGAGTCCCATGATCTGTCCCTTGTAAGCTGGAGACGTAGGAAGGGTCTGAGGGACATGGAGTTGACGGTGTAGGTTCCAGGGCGACCTGAAGGCCTGAGCGCCAGGAGCATGGACGGCAGAAGGAAGCTGATGTCCCAGTTCACAGTCAGTCAGGCAAAGAGAGAATTCAACTTTATTTAGCTTTTTTGTTATTTTCAGACCCTGAGTGGATTGGATGAGGCCTACCCACCTTAAAGGGCCATCTGCTTTACTCAGTCCACCAATTCAAATGCTAATCTCTTCCAGAAACACCTTCACAGACACACCCAGAAATAATGTTTAACTGGATATTTGGGCATCCCTGGGCCCAGCCCAGTTGCCATATAAAAATAAACATTATAGGCACTAAGCCCTCAACAATCCATATTTTGCTGCTTAGCTAAGCCATGCTCTAAACTTCAACATGGACCTGAAATGGTCTGTGTATTAGTGTTTGGAAACCCCTGAATGAACTCACTGACTCTTCAGGCTTTCATTATAACTAAAAACTGGCAACTCTCAAATCTCTATCCTTAGCCTAGCCCTCTTTCTTAAATTTCTTAAATTCTTACATCTAGCCAGCTACCTATCACTAGCATGTTCTCTAAGTAACTCAGTTTGACATCTTCCCCACAAGGGCTATCTGTTTTATTTTCCATAGCAATAAACCATGGAACTTGCCTATTGTCACATGTTACATGTGAGAGGCAGCCTGGATTAGTGGTTAGAAATATGGATTCATGATCCAGACTGCCTTGGTGGGAATTCCAGTGCTACCTACCACATAATAGCGCTGTGATCTTAAAAAAGTTACTTGGCCTCTCCTAAAAAGTTACTATTTATAGGGATAAATAATAGGAAGGTTGTTATAGAGGATTTAATGAATTAATAAGTGCTTAGAACAGAGCCTGTCACATAGTAATTTTTATATGGGTATCTGCTAAATATAAATAAACAAATAACAAAAAAACAACCCTCATTCATGTTAAACCCTGAAAGCAATTTTCTGTGTATTCTTCAACTTCAAACCCCCACTCATTCACTATATCACCCATCTATTGATAGCTACCAATTTTGTCTTCTATTTCTTAAAAAACTCTCTAGACCAGAGGTGTCCAACCTTTTGGCATCTCTGGGCCACACTGGAGGAAGAGCTATATTGGGCCACACATTAAATACATTGCAACATGTAATTATACACACACACACACACACACACACACACACACAACTCATAATGTTTTAAGTAAATTTACGATTTTGCATTGGGCTGTATTCATAGCCATCCTGGGCCCCCTGCAGCCTGTGGGCCTCAGCTTGGACACCCTGCTTTAGACTATAACCTCCATAAAGACAACAATCATATTTGTCTGCTTCTGATGTTATTTCTGGTTCTTTGGTTACCATAGTGCCAGGCATATACTGTGAGTATTCACTCATAATTTTTTTGAATAGTGTAATGAATTATACATCTTGTGTTGTGTTATAATTTTTCTGTTAATATATCTCCCAATTAGATTTGAATTTCTTGAACACTAGGACCTATCTATATCCCAGTGTCTGGGCTATATTAGGTACCAATCAATATTTTATATGAATGAATGAATGAAAGCATTTGGACAGGAGAAGAGCCCAGCCTAATGTTAGATTTCTTAGTGACAGGATTGCTCTGAAAACATTCTGGCGAGGGTAATAAGGCAGAAGAATTTAATGTTGTCTTGGCTTTACTTTATGTTAGCTTAAACAAGAATAACAAGCATTTTGCTCAGACCATCAAAGGTACCTAAGAAGTCACATCGAGGGCACATTAAGGTAAAGCCAATTATCTTGGCATTCAACTCCCAGAGCTGAGGATGCATTTTTAGTCACAGTTCAGGTGGTAATACTTCTCACCCCTTCCATGTTATCTGAAGAATTCTACTCCAGAAATAGAATAATATTCCTGACCAAGAGGGTCTATACTGTTTGTAATATTTATGCTAAGTTGTGTTAACCTACAAAATTAAAGTAATAGTTAGGAAAATACAATTGTAAACTCTCTAGGTGATTAAAATATTTTATTTCTGAATTTAATAGATAAATATCTATTCTCAATAATGTATATACTTGAATTTTATCTAAATATTATAACTTATAAGGAGTTACTGTAATTGGACTACCTATAAAATTGAAAGAAATCTCTTTTATTTTTAAAAGATTTTATTTATATATTTTTAAAGAGAGGGGAAAGGAGAGAGGGAGAGAAACATCAGTGTGTGGTTACGTCTCACATGCCTCCTACTGGGGACCTGGCCTGCCACCCACGCATGTGCCCTGACTGGGAATTGAACCAGTGACCTTTTGGTGCACAGGTGGGCCTTCAATCCACTGAGCCGCACCAGCCAGGGCAAATTCTTTTTATTTCAAATCTTAAAATAAATCTTAAAAATTGTAATGATAAGCAAAGTACCAATAGCACAGTGCATTATTCCAATAAAATGACAACTGACTCACCTACTTTACAAGAGAAGCAAAATAAACAGAGCCAAGTAACTGATATGAAGGATGACAGTAGAAAGATAATGCAAATAATATATATGTTGATTTGCTTCTTTTTACACCCCACATAATATTTTTTGTTAGCAGTTACGGTAAACTATATTATTTGTATTTTCCTTCATATCACACAAGAAAAAATATATTTCATATTGCTGAGGATAAACATTACAAATATGCTGCCACACATTTCTTAAATGTTTTAATTTTATGAAGATAGTTTAGATTACATAGAAAGTGATAAAGCTATGTATCTCCGTTGGCTATATTCATTATGGTTGTATTGGACAGACCACCATCTTTACACTGTGGCATCCCTGTACCATTGGTAACACAGTATTTCAAGTCTTTTTAAAAAGTCCAAGAAATTGCTACTCTTCTGTTAGAAACTATGATCCAGAGAACAAAGTCATGCATTAAGCAATTTATTTTTAAAATGCTATTTTTTTAAAGGCTATGTTTTTATTAATTTTTAGAGAGAGTGGAAGGGAGGAAAAAGAGAGGGAGAGAAAAATTGATGTGTGAAATATTGGTTGGTTGCTTCTTTCAGGCCCCCAACTGGAGGGAGACAGGGCCTGCAACCCAGCCATGTGCCCTGACCAGAAATCGAACCAGCGACCTTTTCATTTGCAGGATGATGCCCAATTCACTGAATCACAGCAGTCAGGGAAAAATGTTATTTAATTTAATAAATATTTGTTGCTCCCTCACTCTGTGGTGGGAAATCTGCTAGGAGATTAAAAAATCAACAAAAATCAGCCACACATACATAGATACCCCCAACCCCCACGTGGGAGTGTCTTGCCTCTTGGCGCCATAAAAGAGATTCAGCAGCAGTGGAAAGATGTTTAGAGAAAGGAGTGACAACTTCTGGTATATAAGAAGATAAATTCTTCAGGGAGAAGGAACCAGGTGAGCCAGGCATTGAAGAATGGACAAAACATTGACAGGTAGAGATGATGGGGAGGGCACTAGGCACAAGAAGTTCCACTGGGAAAGGCACAAAGGCGGTTGTGAGATCAGCAGCTTAGCTGGGGTGGATGATAAGGGATGGATATATTCGAAAGCAGTGGGAGGTACGCCAGGTTTATATCACTGACAGTCTGAAAGACCAGCCTAAGAAATCTGTACCTTGTTGATAAATAAGGAGGAGCTGTTATAGGGGAGCATATATTTGAGTTCAAATATTTATTCCATGCTTGAGCATTGTATTAAGTTTTTAAAAGCAATTAAAAAATTTTGTATTGATTGGTTTTAGAGAGAGATTAGAAGGGGTTGGGGGAGGAGAGGGGGGAGAGAGAGAAGCACGGATTTTGTTGTTTCACTTATTTATGCAGTCATTGGTTGATTCCGGTATGTTCCCTGACTGGGGATGGAACCCGCAGCCTTGGTGTATCAGGAGGACACTCTAACCACCTGAGCTACTCAGCCAGGGATAAGGCAATTTTTTATGTTAAAGAGCAGTTTTAGGTTCAGAGCAAAACTGAAAGGAAGGTATACAGGTATTTCATATTCCCCTTGCTCTGACTCAAGGACGACGCCTCTCCTTATCAACATCCCCCAATAGAATGGTACATTTTTTGCAATCGATTAACTTATATAGACACATCATTGTTACCCTAAGCCCATACTTTACATTACAGTTTACTCTCGGTGTTGTATTTTCTATGGGTTTGAACAACTCTTTAATGGCATGTATCCACCATTATAGAATGTTCCAGAATATTTTCACTGCCTTGAAAATCTTCTGTGCTCTGCCTATTTAGCTCTTCCTTCCTGTTATCCTGTGGCAACCAATGATCTTTTTACTGTCTCTATAGTTTTGCTATTTCCAAAATGTTATGTAGTTGGAATTCTACAGTGTGTAGCATTTTCAGATTAGCCTCTACTTAGTAATATGAATTCTTAGGTTCCTCTATGTCTTTCATGACTAGATAGCTTACTTGTTTTGTTTTTATAATTCCATTATAAATGGAATGTAATTTATCCACTTACCCACATGGAGGACATCTTGATTGTTTCCAGTTTTGGCAATTATGAATAAAGCTGCTATAAACATCTGTGTGCTTGCCTTTGTATGCATACAAGTTTCTCACTCCTTTGGATGAATACCAGGGAGCATGATAACTGGATCATATGGTAAAGACCATGTTTAGTTTTATAAGAAACCGACAAACTGTCTTCCAGAGTGGCTGTGTACCGTTTTGCATGCACGCCAAGAAGGAAGGTCAGCTCCTCTGGCTCCACACATTTGTGAGCATTTGGTGTTGTCAGTGCACCATATTTTGGCCATTCTAATAAGTATGTCATGGTATCTCTTTGTCAATAAGATACCTGATGACATATGATGTGGGCCATCTTTTTACATGCTTACTTGCCATCTGTCCTTCTTTGATGAGGTGCCTGTTAAGGTTTCAGCCTGTTTTTTAATTGAGTTATGTTCTTTCTTATTGTTGAGTTTTAAGAGTTCTTCATGCATTTTGGATTACAGTCCTTTATCAGATATACACACACCTTTTGTATTTCATCCTGCTCTGTGGCTTATGTTGTCACTACCTTGACAGTGTCTTTCACAAAACATAAATATTAATTTTAGTAAATTCTAGCCTATTGATGGTTTCTTTCATGAATTCTGCCTTTGGTATTGTATATTAAAAAAGCATCACCACAGGCAAGGTCATCTAGGTTTTCTCCTATGTTATCTTCTGGAAGCTTTATAGTTTTATGTTTTATATTATTTTTGGTTTGTGATTTATTTTGAATTAAATTTTGTGAAAGATGTAAATTCTGTATATAGATTCATATTTTTGCATGTGGATGTCCAGCTATCTTGGCATCATTTATCAAAAAGATTATCTTTTCTCCATTTTATGGCCTTTGCTGCTTTGTCCAAGATCAGTAGACTATATTTATGAGGGTTTATTTCTGGGTTCTCTATTCTGTTCCATTTGTCTATTTGTCTGTTCTTTTGCTGATGCCATGTATCTTGATTACTGAAGCTTTGCGGCAAGTCTTGAGTTGAGTAATGTCTGCCCTCCAACTTTGTTCTTTTCCTTTAGTATTATGTTGGATACTTTGCTCTTTTGCCTCTCCATATAAACTTTAGAATCTATACAATAACTTATTGAGATTTTGATTTGAATTGTGTTGAATCTATAGAACAAGTTGGGAAGAACTGATATCTTGACAATATTGAGTCTCCCTATTCATGGATATGGAATATCTTCCCATATAATTGTTCTTTTTATTTTGTTCATTGTAGTTTTTCTTATACATATTTTGTTAGATGTATACCTAATTTTATCCATTTTTGATGCTTATGTAAATGGTACTGTTTTAATTTTAAATTCCATTTGTTCATTGCTGCTATATAGAAGTGATTGACTTTGTATATTAAGCTTGTATCCTGCAATCTTGCTATAATTGTTTATTAGTTTCAGGAGTCTTGTCAATTCACATTTTCTACATAGACAATCATGTCATCTGCAAACCCACACAGTCCTATTTCTTCCTTCTCAGTCTGCATATCTTTTCTTTTCTTTTCTTTT
>PVJD01006142.1:0-103183 GCA_004026545.1 Mormoops blainvillei | reverse complement strand
TTTTTTTTTAATGTATACATGTAGAAGGAAGGAGTAGACTTGAAAGAATGGAACCTGGGGCACTCTTGCTTTAGCCATGTAACATCCCATTGCACTACCTCAGGTGAGGCTCTTATCTGTGCTATTTCATTAATCGCCAGGTAGGTGTTTCTAGCACTAGTCTTGTTCTTTTCTGCCCACTTTCTTGTTAGCTCACTTTCCTACCTTAAAATCTGAACCCCTCATGTAAAGTGTGAGGGAGTCACAAATTAGATACAGAACAAAGTATAAGCCTTGGTTTTAGACCAATAGTTCTCAAACTTGAGCATGCATCAGGTTCACCTGTAAGGTTTGTTAGAACACAAATTGTTGTTCCACTCTTGCCCGAGTTTCCAATTCAGTAGGTGTGGGGTGGGACTCAAGGATTGGTCTTTCAAACCTGCTGTCAGGTCCTGCTGCTGCTGCTGCTGCTGCTGCTGGTAGGGAGTCCCATTCTGAGCACCACTGCATTAGAATCTGCCAATGTGACAGATTCGGACAATGGTCAAGTTTCAAACATTGTGTCCCTGAAGGTGTGACAGATTTTCAGTAGGCCACTGAATATACCAGTTAGGAATTAGAGGAAAAGGTCAAGTTTGGAAGTAAGAATTTAAATGTCAGCAAATTAAAAATACTATAAGTAAAACCATGGAGGAAGATAAGATTGTTCAGGGTAAAATGTATACAGTGAGAAAAAGGAGAGAAAATAACTACCTAAATCTTCCTGAAAATCATTTTCATCATGCCACTGTCTTAACAAAAATTATAATTACCTCTTATTTTTGGTTCAGTGATTCTCAAACCCTATTTTCCAATATCTATATTTTATAGTGTTCCTTGCAAATACTATAAAATGTGAATTCATTTAATTATGGTGTGCTGTCAGGGACAGTTTTACTGCTATAAAATAATCATAGCTGACACCTGTGCATTTCTTCTTCTGTGCCAAGCACTATTCTACAAACTACATATATACACGTGTGTGTGTGCGTGTGTGTGTGTGTGTGTGTGTAAAGTGTATATTGGACTATATACAGGGTGTGGCAAATGTAGGTTTATAGTTGTTTATATGAAAAATAATACAGTAACTAATAAGTAATACAAGAATAAACTCAGTGTTTCACATACTCACAACTGTGAACCTACTGTTCCACCCCCTGTATACACATTTAATTCTGTGAAGTAGGTATTGTTACCATCATCATCGTTCCTGTTTTCTGTATGAGGAATCTGAAGCGGAACAAAGTAAAATAACTTCATCAAGGTCATGCGCTGGTAAGAAGTAGAGCTGGGATCCAATCCAATCTTACCTCGACACTGAGGTCTGCGTTCTTAGTTACTACACTGAACAATGGCAATATCTAAAAGTAATAAACATATGTAACAAAAATATTAAGAGTCCCAAGCCTCCTTTAAGGACAAAGGAAAAAGCAAGATATCACATTTCAAATGATTGAATGACTGTTTCACTCCTAACATATTTTAGAATTGAGCTATAAAACAATCATCAGCAGTCACCAAAAATTCAAGAAAAGTTGTAGGTTAAAAAAAAAACCTAACATCGCTTAGAATTATATACTTTTATCTCATAATTTACTTTATAATGTAATTGAACAAAAAAAAATTTATACTAATAGTGAAATACCTCATTCAGCTTGGAATTGCCCAGAATTCCTCAGGACTGTATGGGAGTTAAACATCTGTCATATCACTATAGATTCTTCTTCCTAAATTACAAAGCCCACTATCATCTGGCCTCACCTTAGCTACTGACTCACGTGTATCCACTTTTCCCCAAGGATCTCTCTACTTCAGTCAGAAAGGTTTTTTTGTTTGTTTGCTTGTTTGCTCATTTTGTTTGCTGCGGGGGATGGGGATACCACTGCTTTATTTTTCTATTAAGTTTATTGGGGTTATATTGGTTACTCAGATCATATAGGTTTCAAGAGTACATTTCTATGATACTAGCTCTGTATATTGAACTGTGTGCCCCCCACCTAAAGTCAAATGTTCCCTTCTATTTCTTTCTTTCTTTCTTTCTTTTTTTTTTTTTTGATTAAGTGATTGTTTCTCACTGGTTGTGAACAAAGGGCCTCTTTCCAATATTTGTTGCCCTCAAGCCTGTTCAGAATGAAATCCATCTCAAAGATCACTTCAGGTGCTACGTTCTCCTGAAGATTCCCTCAAGGCTCTGACTCCCATTTATGTAACTCTTCCTTAAATATTAGGGCTCTGAATTACTTGAGTTAGATCTTGTTGGTTAATTAGGTCACTTGTAGGAATCTTCTTTCTCTAGCAAGATGGAAAGCTCCGTCTGGGTCTGGACTAATAAGATCAGTTCTTTATATACAAAAGAGTAATTAACACCAGGCTGAGCACGTGAACTACAAATAATTGTAAACTGTTTAATTTTCCCCGAGTGGATTAAATTGTGTGCTTATTATCTGTGTGATTTTGCTTTTTTCTACCTTGTCCAAAACATCAGGAAAAAAAACAAAACAAAAACAAACTATTGGAATTCCATTATTTAAAGAACGAATTTAGTAAGTGGGAAAGCTCTTTGTATCAATTCTAACAAAAAGCTTAAAATAATAAGTGAAGCAAAAAACTGTTATTCTATCATAAAACTAGTTTATAACAAATATCTGGGTTTTAAACAATACTGTATATTATTTTTAAATGTTTTCAAGAATAAGAAATCTACTAAAAATATGTAAGTGACCTCAAGAAACTATTTTACTTTCAAAGTGAGAGACTAAATAGAGAATTGCTCACCTATTTAATTTTAACAGACTCTTAGTCATGTTTTGTCATTGAATCTGAACTATTCAAGGGTCACTGGAATTTTATGCTAATAGGAAATGTGGCACATATGGTAAACAGAAAATCGAGGAGTTTTATGTTTGCCAAATGTTACAAAATGCAGAAACACAGTTTCGTCCCTGAAATTCTTCCTTATTATTCACATATTAGTAGGAGCCACACTAGCTGTTCTCAACAATTTCAACATGTTGTAATCATTATCCCTTTGATGATACTGACCAATTTTCCTCCAGCTGTTTCTTCTTATTTTAGTGACTGTTCTGTTGAAAACACTCAAGCTGAAACTGAATGAATAAAACCAAGATACTGAATCATTACCAAGATTCCTGAGGATACAGGTTGTCATTAAACAACTGCCCCCCCACCCCCCAAGCAAGTTTCTCTTTCTAAATTCTAGCTGGCCTGCAAATCTGCTACGGAGTTATCTTCTGTGTTCCCGCTTACCCCTGTGATCTTCTGAGAGATACATGAGGCAACAAAGGGAATTATTATTCTGAGTTGATTTCTGATTAACCACAAATATTTGATTAAATGGAAGGAGTAGGAACACAGGTTAAAAATTTCTTCAAAGAGCACAATTCAAATTTTACTTTTTTAATGAATTTTTTCCTCAGTATCATGGCCTGAAATGTTCTCTCCAGGATCTGAACCTCCCACATCACCTGCAAGATTTGGGGGCAACAATTTGCTATTTAAAAATTTATTTTTTGTCTATCTATAACTTGTTTCTTCAATAGATATTTCAGTTCAACGGAGGTGTGGGCAATGTCTTTGGTTTCCTGCTTTCCAAAATGCTTAGCATAGTGTCTTATACACTGTACACATAATAAATACAATTGATCAGAGGGTCGTAAACAAGAGTTTTATTTCAGCCAACAAGTATTCCCACAAATTGGCATGTATCTTGAAATTTTCTTAATTGAATTACGTGTTAAATATATAAGGCTGCTCTTATTTAAAGGAGTCATAGAAAGAGTGGGTTTTTAGAGATGGCATTAAAATTCCACTTGCCCTGGCCAGGAGGCTCAGTTGGCTGGAGCGTCGTTCTGTACGCCAAAGAAGATTGCGGCTTCAATCCCCTGTCAGGGCACAAAGCTGGGCTGTGGGTTCTAACCCTGGTCAGGGCACGTACAAGGAGCAAATGATTGAAGTCTCTCCCTCACGCTGTTGTTTCTCTCTCTCCCCACCCCCTTCTTCTCTCTAAAATCAGTAAAAAACCCACCCTTGGGTGAGAGTTTGAAAAAAATCCATCTCGTGTCATTTCCAACCTATATAAACATACCCCTCTAGAATGTTCTTGGAAATGGACATGGGCCTCTATTGAAAACCTCCAGTGGAAGAAAAACAGCTATTACATGAGATTCTGAAAAAATTCTTATCCTCCTTTTGTGAATGTTTCATAAACAAGAGCATTATTTTCAATCTACTTCTTAGAAAGAATCCATATTTTTTTTCACCCATTTACATTAGAGCCCCTTTATCTGCAGTTTTGCTTTCCACGGTTTCAAGTTACCCACGGTCAACCTCAGTTCAAAACGATTAAATGGAAATTCCAGAAATAAACAATTTATAAGTTTTAAGTTGCACGCTGCTCTGAGTAGCGTGATGAAATCTCTCATAGCTTTGCTCCGTCTTGCCTGGGACGTGAATCATTCCTTTGCTGGGGGACTTCACGCTGTGTGTGTTCCCCGCCCGTGAGTTACTTAGTAGCCATCTCTGTCATCAGATTGATGGTACCGGTATCACAGTGCTTGTATTCAAGTAAACAATATAGTATTTTTACAACTGTTCTATTTCATAATTAGTTTTTGTTCTTAATCTCTTACTGTGCAAAATTTATAAATTAAATTTTATCACAGATATGGATACATATGTACAGGAAAAAAAACATAGTATATACGGGTTTTGGTATCACCTGCAATTTCAGGCACTCACTGGGAAATGTGGAACGGGGACCGCCCTGAAAATAAGAGGGGGACCACCATATTTAAATCTACCCCGTCTTGAATGTAGACTACATAATACCTCCGCACAGGCTATTCAATCAAATAGGTTTTCCTGAAACATGAAACAGCTCCAAAGTCCTTTGAACAACCAGAGATTTACAGTTAGTGTGAGAATTAGCCAGCTCTGAGACAATATCGACCACCATCTGGCAAATGCTTGTAGCCTCGAGAAGTGAAGGAACAATGTCCTCCCTTGGCCAGGAGTCTCAGCTAGCTCTGTGGGGCCACAGGTAGAATGCAAATTTGGAAAGTTGTGTCGCCAGTATGCTTCAGCGGGAGAAAATTCTGTCGTGAGATGCTTATCAGACATCCTTTTATTGTCTCCCTAACAATGGAGAGCTGTTCCACAAGCAGTCATTTTGCATGCCATTCTGAGCAAAGCAGAGGTCGCCAAGTAGTGCTAGTGATAAGAATACAAGCATGCACAATGAGAGGGTACCCAGCAGGAAGACGATGCAGAGGTATCAAGGTCAGGATGAGATGGTGGAGACGGTGATTGAGATGTTATCTAATTTGCGCCCATCTTACTTCCTCTATTTATTTTAAATCATTTGAAATAAGATCTTTTTGAGATGTGGTATACTAAGGACAATGAGCCACCCTAAAAGGTTTCTTCATTGCTGTTATTGTTTTGGCTAACAATTTGCTTACAGGAATCTTGTGCCAACCATAACTGTTCTATGACAACTTGTCAGGAAAGCTAAAAGAGAAAAAATGGCCCCTGGGAAGGATAACTCTCCAGCCAGGGCGAATCTTGTTCTTGATAGCTGTGTGGTACTAAAACATCAAAGGCTCCCACTTTCCATTGTGTTCTGATGCTATTAGAGACTGGGTGCTCTCAGCTCTTCTTGTCAGCTCCCCGGGAGTCTCCAGGTAGTGATGACCTGTCAGCCAACTTCAAACCTCATCTCAGCAGAAGAGAGACATGCTAAACCATAATTGTGCACTTTGTTGTGGTACCTTATAGCCAATATTATCAATACAGGTCCCGCGTGAACCGCGATCTTTCTTGCTTTACCCAAATTAAAGACTGTCGTCTACTCACGATGGTCACGGAAATAGAGAGTAGGTTACGCATGGCTTCTAATTTAAGAATTTTTCATCCATTAGGCAAATAGCAAAAGTATTTGTTTCACTGTATTTTATCAGAGGAAATTGCTCAGTTCTTTTCAAACAATATTTCTTTTTGTGGGTTTTTTCTTTTAAATATTTTATTGATTATGTTACAGCATTACAATTATCCCAGTTTTCCTCCTTTGTCCCCTTCCACCTAGCCCACCCCCCATTCTCAGTCAGTCCCCACACCGTGTTCATGTCCATGGGACATGCATATATGTTCTTTGATTAATCCCTTCACCTTCTTTCAACCAGCCCTACCTCCCCCCACCCCTCTTACAGCTGTCAGTCTGTTCCATGTTTCTATGGCTCTGATTCTGTTTTGGTTGTTAGTTTATTTTGTTCATTAGGTTTCACTTGTAAGTGAGATAAAATGGTATTTGTCTTTGACTGGTTTGTTTCACTTCGCATGATATTCTTCAGGTTCATCCATGCTGTCACAAACAGTAGGAATTCCTTTTTTTTTAGTACTCTGTAGTATTCTGTTGTGTAACTGTACCACAATTTTTTTATCCACTCATCTACTGATGGGCACTTAGGCTATTTCCAAATCTTGGCTGTTGTAAATAACACTGCTATGAACATAAGGGTGCATATGTTCTTCGAATTGGTGTTTCAGGTTTCTTAGGGTTTATTCCCAGAAGTGGAATCACTGGGTCAAAAGGCAGTTTTATTTTTAATTTGTTGAGAAAACTCCATACTCTTTTCCAGACTGATTGCACCAGTCTGCATTCCCACCAACAGTATGCTAAGGTTCCCTTTTCTTCACATCCCCCTCAGCACTTGTTTGTTGATTTATTAATGATGGCCATTTTGCTAGGTGTGAGTTGATATCTCATTGTAGCTTTAATTTGCATCTCTCTGATGGCTAGTGATGTTGAGCATTTTTTCATATATCTATGGGCCATCTGTATTTCCTCCTTTGAGAAGTGCTTATTCAAGTCCTTTGCTCATTTTTTAATTGTATTGTTTGTCTTCTGTTGAGTCATATGAATTCTTTATATGTTTTGGAGATCAGATCCTTGTCCAATGTATCATTAACAAATATGTTTTCCCATACAGTTGGTTCCCTTTTCATTTTGATGATGGTTTCTTTAGCTGTGCAGAAGCTTTTTAATTTGATGTAGTTCCATTTGTTTATTTTTTTTCTTTGTTTCTCTTGCCCTGGGCAATATATCAGTAAAATATTGCTACATGAGATGTCTGAAATTTTCCTGCCTGTTTTCCTCTAGGATGTTTATGATATCATGACTTATATTTAAGTCTTTTATCCATGTTTTAGTTTATTCTGGTATATGGTATAAGATAGTGGTCTAGTTTCATTTGGTTTTTTTTGCATGTACCAGTCCAGTTCTCCCAACACCATTTATTGAAAAGACTGTCTTTACTCCATTGTATGCTCATGCCTCCTATGTCACATATTAATTGACCACAAAGGCATGGATTTATTTCTGGATATTCTATTCTGTTCCATTGATCTATGTGTCTGTTCTTATGCCAGATTTTGTACCAGATTTTGTTTTATTACAGTGGCCTTGTAGTATACTTTGATATCAGGTATCATGATCCTTCCAACTTTGTTCTTCTTTCTCAGGATTGCTGAGGCTATTCGGGGTCTTTTTCGGTTCCATATAAATTTTTGTAGGATTTGTTCTAAATCTGTAAAATATGCCATTGGTATTTTAATAGGAATTGTGTTGAATCTATAGATTGCTTCGGGTAGTATGGACATTTTAATGATGTTAATTCTTCCAATCCCTGAACACGGTATATACTTCCACTTATTTGTATCTTCCTCAATTTCCTTACAGTGTCCTATAGTCTTCCAAGTATGGGCGTTTTACATCCTTGGTTAAATTTATTCCTAGGTACCTTATTTTTTTGTTGTTGTTGTTGTTGCAGTAGTAAATAAGATTGTTTTCTTAGTTTCTTTTTGTGATAGTTCATTATTAGTGTAAAAAATGCCATAAATTCCTGAGTATTGATTTTGTATCCTGCTACTTTTCTGATTTCATTTATTAGGTCTAGTAGTTTTTTTGGTGTTGCCTATAGGATTTTCTGTCTACAACATCATGCTGCCTGTGAACAATGACAGTGTCACTTCCTCCCGTCCAGTTTGGGTGCCTTTTGTTTCTTCTTCTTGTCTGATCGCTGTGGGTAGGACCTCCAGTACCAATAATTCAAAGAAGATCCAACACATCTCCTTCTCAAACTATTCAAAATAATTCAAGAGAGAAGATTTCCAAGCTCTTTTTGTAAGTCCAGAATTATCCTAATTCTAAAACCAGGTAAAGACATAACAAAGAAAGAAAACTATAGGCCAATATCCTTGATAAATACAGATACTAAAATCCTCAACAAAATATTAGTAAACCGGGTTCAGCAATACATTAAAAAGATTATACACCGTGATCAATTGGGGTTTATCCTGAGGATGCGTGGTTGGTACAATATTCGCAGATCAATAAATGTGATACATCACATAAACAAAATGAAAGATAAAAATCACATGATCATATCAATAGATGCAGAGAAAGCATTTGATAAAATCCAGCAAAGTGGGAATAGATGGATCATACCTCAACATGATAAAGTAAGGTCATATATGAAAATCCTGCAACCAACATTATACTTAATGGGCAAAAACTAAAAACTTTTCCATTCAGACCAGGAACAAGCCCTGGCTGGTGTGGCTCAGTGGATTGAGTGCCAGCCTGCAAACCAAAGGGTTGCTGATTGGATTCCCAGTCAGGGCACATGCCTGGGTTGCAGGTCAGGTCCCCAGTAGGGGTTGTGCCAGAGGCAACCACACATTGATGTTTCTCTCCCTCTCTTCTCCCTCCCTCCCCCGTCTCTAAAAAAATAAGTAAATAAATCTTTTTTTTTGTTTGTTTTTTAAAAAAACAAGGTTATATATTAAAAAAAAATCAGGAACAAGACAGGAATATCTTCTTCACCGCTCTTAATCAAACAATACTTCTTAAACATACTAGGGACTGGGCCCGGAAATATAAAGATGAATAAGTTGGTCCCATGCCTCAGTGGACTAATGAGTTTCCATAAGAAAGAGCTAATTTCACTCTTATGTGGCATGTGCTGAAATACTGGATTTTCAGTGGCAGCTGGGGAAGAGGGATATGAAGCCCATCCTCAGATTAGGGAGAGTGCACTTAGAGATAACTTCCTGTGCTGACGACCCCTCTTTTCCCAACCCTGAAGAGACAAGGTAAAGGACAAAGATCACAGAGATTCTAATAGGAGACGCAACAAATTTTTTACTTGGTAAAACATTACCTCAGCCCTGGTTCTCATATTTAGATCAACTGCTCACCATCCTTCTCTTATAACTTCTCTCCTTCCTCTTGCATTTCTTTCTTTGCAAATTGCTTTTGCTTTCTTCTCTCTCCATCTTGTAGAGTGGAGGCGACCCTGAACCAAGAAGCCTGAGATAAAATAAAAACACAAAAATAGAGCATTCCATCCAGGTAATTTAAGGCAGCTTCAATGTGTGCCTTAGAAGATTTCCTTTCTCTTGCAGTGCACATTTCCATCTTTTTCTCACTAGTAATAATGTGCAGTTGCTTAGAGATTTATTAGGGATAAGAGAGATGGCTGTAGTCACAGATGGAGTGAGACAGAGTCATAGAATTGGGAACACAACTTCCCATGTTCCAGGTGTTGTCATGTGTGTTGCAGTAAAAAGTCACCTTGTTCCAAATTCTGACTCTAATGCTATTTAGTCAAATGGCACAAGCACATGGGAAAATGCCCCCCTGGGACCCTGTTGGTCAGTAGTGCTGTTGACATGTTCTCATTCTCTTTAGTCACTGGGTAAGCTACTAAAAGAATGCTGGGGTTGCTTCCATGCTCTGGGGGTTGCTGCCAAGACTGTGGAGCAGACATGCCAGCCCTCCCTCACTCACAGAGCCTAGGCATTGCATCTGTATACTGTATAGTTAGCACAAGTGGAGGCAGAGGATATGGATTGGGTGTTGATAGCATTACAAGTTGTGCCTCTAAGGAACTGCAATGGACCAAATGTTTGTGTCCCCCCTAAGTTAATATGTTGAAAACCTAATCCCAGTGTGATGGTATTTGAAAGAGGGACCTTTGGGAGGTAATTAGATCATAAGAGTGGGACCCTCATGAATGGGATTAGTGCCCTTATAAGTAAGAGGTCAGAGAGACAGCTAGCTCTCTCTTTCCACTATTTGAGGATACAGAAACAAGTTGGTATGTGCAACCCAGAAGCAGGCCTCACCAGACACAGGGTCTGCTAACACCTTGGTCTTGGACTTCCTAACCTGCAGAACCATGAAAAATAAATTCAGCTGTTTATAAACCACCCAGCCTATGGCATTTTGTTATAATAGCCCAAGCTGGCTAAGACAGAGACAGACAGAGGAACGGACCTATCAGTGACAGACATCAGAGTAGAGGGCCACATAGGTTGATGCCCATGCTGTCCTGGGCTCTAGAAAGCACACACACACCTGGCCTCTTTTCTTGGATGTCATGTGATTCTGTCTTTCCTATTAATGTGTACATCCTAGAATGAAACCCTTGTCTTAGGCATCCCTGACTAATCTCAGTAACTGAAGTTTAAGTAAGTAACTGGCTAAGAGGGTGACATATACCTGGGACTTCCCACGTTGTCTTTAGGTATACACCAAAGGCAGTAGAGACTTCAAGGTGCTGAATTTAGCATGATAGACAGATGTGGAAACACATAATTACAGCATTAATGTGTAATCTGTACAAGGACATTCATCAGTCAAAGTGACTGGAACATGTGATGGTTTATACGGATTTTGTGGATTAACCTTATAGTCACCAATTAAACATGTTCTCACGCTCTCTCTCTCTCTCTCTCTCTCTCTCTCTCTCTCTCTCTCACTCTTTCTCATTAGTATTGTGCTTAGAAAGTGATTCTTGGTTTGGGACAGTGGTTGACACAAACCAAAATTAATAAATAAAAGTACATAGCAAGCTAAGCCAGGCAAGTAAATAATTGCTTTAGAAGAGGCTGAAGGAAGGACACGCAGTCATGGGCACACATGCTCTCTTGGTCTAAGAGAACCACTCAGGGTCAAAGGGCGTCTGTGCCTATAAACCCCTGCCACGTGGGACCCAAAATGCCCCAGGTGATAAAAGATAGCCCGCTACTTAATTTTTATCCTTTCATTTTAGAAACAAACAAACACAAACAAAAACTCACCTGTGAGCACTATTCCAAAGTTAGGCCCCAATTCTTTACCCTTCAAGCCTCAGAGGTAAACAGTCACTGGGCCCAAAAGTGGTTTCCGTGTGACAACACTCTTGCAAATGCCTTTTTACACATACTGTACATTGAACTCTTGTAAAAGGTAGTACTATTTTTATTACACCCATTTTATGGTTGAGGAAAACTGAGGCACAGCTAATAGTTTAAGCCACTTGCCCAGGTACTTCCTTATAGCCAAAGAGTGTAAGTAAAGATGTGACAGAGGTACTTCTGGTTCGGCCCAGCTTCTCCCCTGGGGAAAAAAAATCTGAATTCTTTATTGGAAGTCCTTGAACAGACAGGTGGAAAATGTTGCTGATGGTTTCCGGCTTGAATTCACTCTCCAGCCCTTCCACCTGGAGCAGAACCGTATCCAAGAAAGAAGCAATCCTGCGATTTCAGGGAATCTGGGAAACCCCTCTGTCCCCCATATGACTCCAAATCTGCCAGAGGACATGACCTTCTCTGCACCACTTGAGGAAAACATGAGAATGGCAGTCCCATTCGGAAAGGTAGGACAACCTAAGTTGATATTTGATTGTCAGGTGAAGATCAGCATCTTCTCTGAGAGTGAATTGGGGTAGAAAGGGAGTCAAACCCCTTGAGAAGCTCAGAGAGGCTGCATGGAATACAGAAGACAGCAGGAGAGGGGCGGTCAGAAGACAGACCTCATAAATGTCCACAAGTGCCAAGGCCTGACTCATCCTGACCACACAGCCTCAGCAGTCAGGGGGCCCCTGCAGAGGGCAGAAGCAACCAGGGGCGCCCTTAAGTCTGAGTCCTAATTAGCCTCAGAGCCTGGCCGACCATCCAACAGACACACAGCTGGTGCCTCTGCCCATTGTCATCTAAGTGCCCATAAGATCATGAGGCCTCCAGACTGCTGCTACTGTTGTTCTGATCCTCTCCCTGGGGGGAGACATGTGAATTGTCAGGGCCAGATGACATCTGACGAGCCAACCCATTTTTAAAAGAAGGGGTTTTTGCAAAGCCCTTTCAGATGTTGAAATTAATATCCTCCACCCCATTACATAAATCACAACTAATTGTTAAACTCTCTGAAGGTCCAGGCATCCCAGTGCCTAATGGTTAGGATTCCTAGGTTTTCTTCTTGGTCCTTGCTAGGAATTTTCTCATAATCACTAATTCCCTGAAGATGGAGGGTCTTCATGAGGTTCCAACATCTTCTCTTTGTTTGTAAAATCCTAAAGCTCCCCCTTTATTTCTGTGAACTACAAACATATATGGAAAAGGAAAATTATTTCTCAGAGATGAGACATGGCTTGTTAAAGACCCACCCTCCTCCCCCCAAAAAAAGAAAGGGAAGAAAAGAAAAATCACCAGGAAAAGAGAAAAAGCACTATCATGGCACATCCTCCATAACCAATCTTTTATTTCTGTCAGCATCTATACCTTGAAGGAGACGTAGGTGAAAAGAAAAAAAAAGAGCAAAAAGAAAGGCTATCTGGGCTTTTTGCACACTCTTCAGGAGTCTCTTCATCTGCCCTCCAGTCCCCAAGGCCAATGTTCAGAGGCCTTGAGTGAACCAATGAATCAGATTCTTGCTCATTTCCTCCCTTTACATTGATCAAGAGTCCCCTAAACTCACAGGGAGGAAAGGGTTAACCTGGGCCACTGGTGGACCTGGGGCAGAGTGTTGATTCTAAAAGTGAGAGTCTTTCCTTACAATCTTCCAGACAATGCAAGGTCATAGATTTCTATCATACATAAAATCAATCTGCTATTATTATAATTCATACAAATTTTGCAGTCATAAACCAAGAATAGCCTATTTATTGAGGACTATAATTTGATACTCTATTAAAAAATCTAGCTTCATGGCCATACTACTCAGGCCCTACTGCATAGGGGTTTGTGACAAGATTCGAATTTCATAATTTTTGAGATGGTGGTCTTCAGATCAGTGCCTCATCATTTTTGTTTTGGTTGGATGCAGTTTTCAATGACTGTCATTCTTGCCTTTCAATGATAAATTACTCTTGACTTAGCTTCATTATTACCAAATTAGTTTGGTGTACTTTATTTGATTGACCCTGTACTGTATAGTGATGCATTTTTGCATCAAGTTCATTTTTGGTCTATTACTAAACTAAGATATATATTTGTTATGGTTTAAATAGGACTCACCCACACCCTGTGTTAGAGCTGATAATAAGCCCTCAAAATGTACTTGAATGGTAATACCTCCATGTGACATGCCATTTATAATTTGTTCTATTTAAGTAATTTGCAACTTACTAGCAAGAATGTAATAACATCATTGGATTAGTTTTAGGTTCACATGATATGGCTTTCTAACCTGAAATCGAGTGTATAAGTCCATTTTCTTTGCACATACAGTAAGTAATAATTTTATTACCACATATTTTATTTTGTTTCTCTCCAATTTTATATGACAAATGGAGAGTGGAAATAGTAGTCTATAAGAAAACATATTTTTAAATCTGTTTTTATGATGTTTACAACTGACCCAAAGGACTGGAAATACTACATGTAATAAATCTTCGGAGCATCATCCTCCCCTGTTCCCACCACTGTGCCCTAACTTAAGGTCTAGTGGGTTGCCCTACATTATCAGTTTCTTGGGGCTCTTCCAGCAGCACAGTAAAGGAAGAAATCAGAATTTAACTTTAAATAATACTTTTGTCTCATTACAAAAGTAGCATATGTTCATGCTCAAAATTTTGAAAAATACAGCAAAACCCTAAGGCAAAAATATTAATAACCCAGTCATTTTACCATCCACTGAAAGTGTTAAAATATTTCATCTAAATCCTTATTTTAAACAAATATAAGTGTAGATATAGATTTTTGTTACAAAATGAGAATCGTTCTGAATACTCTCTTTTGCAATGTGTTTTTCCTGAGCAATAATATATGAAGTACATTTCCCAAAGGTTATTAGATGCTATTTTCTAAATCACACTTTTTATAGTTCTAAAATAAATGACGATGTGTTTATATGTAACCATTTATTTAAACAGTTCTTCCTGTGTCCTAGATGTTGTTATAAAAACAATGCCATGCCACCCTTGTAGCCAAAGTTTTGCCCTCATCCATATTCTTTCTTCATGATTAAATTCTAAGACTGGATCATTGAGGTAAAAGTCATACACATTCTCCAAATTTTTCAAACGTGTAGTCAAATGCCCTTCAAAAAGGGAATCAATCTCGTGTGTGCGTGTGTGTGTGTGTGTGTTTTATGGCATGCTGAGTGGCAGAAAGCCTAATTTCCTGCCTCTTTTTTGGGCAGTCTGTCCTATGGTCAGGCTGAGGAAGAATTAGCCAGCCTGCTTTGTGAAGGCTACTTTAAGTAGTGCAGCCATGGCCTTGAACTATATACGAACTGCCTTTACTTCATACCCATTGTTGGGAATCTAGAATACAATGGGAAGGGTACTGGGCTTGGAGACAGGATGTCTGAATTCAAGTCCTGAACCACAGACTAACCATGTGACAAAATTGAGCAGATAATCTTAGTACCTCTGGGCTTTGTCTCATCACCTGTAAAATAAAGGATTTGTTCTAGATTATGTCTACAATGTCTTACAACTAAAAAATTATATAATTCTATCATATATTTTAGACAAACCATCAATCTATCTACCAGCACACATAACTTGGTGGACCGTGGGCTCAATGGGCTCAATTTCTGGAAGTTTCCAAGTCTGGGTCCCCTAAAATTGTTGACCATAGAGAAGACACAAAATAACCTTCAAAATAAAAGTTGTTTCATGTTTCCTAAATGTCATATGAATTTTATCACTTCCAATTGGTGGTATTCACAAATGACAAGACTTTTGGATACTCATTAAAAAACAACCGCATACCTATATGGCCATCTTCTGTCATGGGACACTCTGAAGGCTACTGCATGTAACCATACCATCTTAGCCTTTCTTCCAGATTATGACCTGAAGCAGATGCGAGAAGAGGGATGCCATTCCAGCCAATGAGTCATCCCAAGCCAGCAGCCAACTTAATCACCCTAAACAGAGACAGCATGCTCTTTAGTTTTTCAACTGGAAGGTAGCCCAGAAATGATACAGCTTCTTAGCCAGATTTAAGTGGAACTTTGAAGAAGGTGAATATGAGCTGAGACCAACTTTTATTCTTTGCTATCTATGCTAATTTATTACTCTTCCATAATATGTAGATTCTCAGTGGTGGATGAGGATGAAGATATAACCTGCTCAAATTTGTATGGATCTCCCCGTTGTCTTATCAGCCATCACATGGCTTGTTCTGCTCTTAGGCTTCCTAAGTTGAGCAGAAGGAAAAACTGTTTAATTCTCTCTTAAAAATGAAAAGAATCATTTTCTGAGTGTTTACTATGTGCTAGGGATGGGGCTAAACCCTTTACATACATTAGCTGGTATAGTGAAGACAACTTTGTGTGCAAAGTACATTTATCCCAATTTTAAAGAGAAGACAACTGAGCAGAAAGAGATGAAATAATTTCCACAAGTTCACATGCACAAGGAACGGGACCTGTATGCAGGTCTGACTTCAAAGCCAAATATCGGTTTATGAATATTAAAAAGCAAGGACTTATGAAAGAAGAAAAGTGCCACAAGTCCCAAGGCAAAGATATTTGTGTCTGTGGATGAAATAGAATGTATTTCATTTCTTCAAGGTTATTAGATTTGTAATACTCATTACTCTGGTTTATCTGTGCGAGTCTTGCCCCGCTTCAACCGGATATCACGCTGCAGTTTCCATAACAGCGTATGAGCATTTTAAACATTTAACCTTACAAGTAACATTTGATCCCTTAGACCAGTATTTCACAAAACAGTTGACCTCTGAATACAGTTAAAAATAAATTTTATATTGATTCAGCACACATTCCCATGCACATATATATAAAACAGAATTTCATCAAGTAATATTTCCTCTTACTTCACAGAGCACACCATTTTCTATTTTGTTCTATTTTATCTTTTAATGATATTTTCGATGCACTAAGCTGATTCATCACCTACTAATGCGACCAATAGTTTGACACAGCCTGCTGTACACTAAGTATTTGATTAATAGTGAACATTTGCTCCAGGGTCAGTGAGCAATTCCTTCATTATTTCCACTCTCCATTCCTGCCCTCTCTATTGCTCAGTCACCAAGAGAAAATCCAATGCTTCATATCAAATACTTTAATTTCTCAAAACTCTCCTTCATTTTCTACTCCAAGGGAAGTCTGCCCTCTAATGATGCAAAAGCACTATTGATTTCAAAGACTCTTCTCCTAACAAATGCAGCCAAAAAGGAAGTTCTGAATGTAAGAGGGTTGAAAAGGACATTAGTGTTCGCTAGTCTAAACTGATTTAAAAATAAGGGAATGTGAGACCCAGAAGAACATCTGCCCCACTCGCAGGTGGAGTGGCCGCAGGTAAGAGGGAGTGACGTCTACATCCCAGTTTGGACTAGGATGTTCTGTGGGGCTCTAAGAACTTTTCTGGACCTGCAGCAGTGAACACGAAGGGGGATGGAAAACAAAGCCTAATCCATATTTTAAGTCCCATTAACTTGAACTTAAGAGAGCAAAGCGGGAAGATGAATTTAGCCTTGATTCTGAATATTTTAATCAAAATTATATCAGACGATTCTCATCAGGGACTCCAAGAAGTAAGTTGATTAATTACTACAAAAACAGTAACAAGAGAACACTTGCTCTGCCTTCTAGTGAGGAAAGGCCAAGGAGGGCAGAGTGCCAGTAAGAGCCTAATCCTCCCCGTCCTTCCACTACGTGCTGCTACAGCACCCCGACCCTCTCCTAGTCCTTTTCAGTTTTTATCAGAGTGTGTTATAATTGTCTCTTTATCTGCCCATGCTCCTTGAACAACTGCATTATTTTGTGTGATGAAAACAACCAAGTCCATCTTATAAATTATTATATTACCACTGTTTATGTAGATTTTTCTGGTGAATGAATGTCTAAGAATGCCTACATTGTGGTAGGGGTGTTTGGAAATGAACTTTCACCTGCCTATTTCCCATCCATCTTTCAAGATTCAGCTTAAAGACCATCTTTTGTATAAACTAATTTTCAACTTGCCCAAAAAGAATAGTAAATTATCCTACTGGGCTTCCCTTCTACTTTGCATAAGCCCTGCTTACAGCCACTAGATTATTCAGGCATTTTTTTCTTTTTGTTGGTTCATCTAACATTGTGAAGAATAAGTGATAAATGTAAGTCAGTGTTAAGTCCAGACGCAGAATTCAGAAGTTGCTCTTATAACCTAGAGAGCTAGCAATTCAGAATCCAGATCCAGTCTGCAGTTGGTTTACCCTGTTCTCTTGGGTCACTGGGCTGCCAGGTGTCTAAGGCTAATTACAAGGAGAATAACTTTTATTCTTATATGTGTGTATGTGTGTAATGGGTAGTACCATTTAGAAGGGACAGCACCTGAACTACCCCCTCAAAAACATTTTTTAAAAAAATCATAAAAACTCTCCTGGGATTCTCTCAGCTGTTCTTACTTGATCTGGAACAATGGACACTCTTGAAACAGAATTTATCAGCTGCCATTCTAACAGCAGGTATGGGGACATAAAGGAATGTCTTAATTACTTGGGGGAAGGGACATTTCTCAGTACAATCCTTGTGAAACTGATTTAACTGAGAAATATTCCATTGTGTGGCATCTACAGTCAATCTGACCTCCCTCGACCCTTGCACAGCAAGAACTTATCTATCCCCCTCCCTGATAGAGCCTTAGAAAGGCAAAAGGAATTCAGTATTATCAATGTGCTGTTTATCAGATATGAATTCATTTGTTTTTCTCAAAATGACTTATCAGCATGAACAGAACTGGCTGGCCCAAGTGTGAATTGTGCTCCAAACACCCTTTCTGAGTTCCCCGGGGCTCAAGAATGTTTTATCTTTCAGTTTATTTCCCCTGTTTGTTTGTGTTTTTTAACTTCTTACCTATTGAGGTGCATTTCTGGGTCAGGATTCCTGTAAAGACACGAGGAATTTGCTCAGGCTGTCTGGTGGCCAGTGTGTTGGGTAGAATTTCAGCTCTTGTGGGAAAACACTGGACAGTTGGAAGTGAGATGAATTGTCTGGAGATGGCTCCCAGGGTCAAGCATCTGGGGCCCTGCCTCGGACAGCCATTGTCATCTTTATCTGGGCACAATGGGGATGTCCAACATGAAAGGCAGGGCTGGAGCCCAGCAGCCTTGCGTGTAAACCAACACACCCGGAGAAAGAGAAGGGCTTCCTTGAGCCTAATCCCATTACCTGCCTCACCTCACCTCTGAGGGGCCCTGACCATCCCACAATGGGTTGAGATGGGGCAGCCTTGCCAGGGCCTCATCCCTTCCAGACTCTTTGATGCCTGATGTTGATTTATCATGTCCTCTGTTTTCAAGACCTGCTCTCATCTTGCACCTTCCCGGGCCACAGAGTCAGCCTGCGAAAGGCTTCACAGATATCTCCTTCACACAGATGTGTACAGGGAGCTTCCATTCAGAAACGTCTGACTTTTATTTTTAGTCCCTTCATTAGAAAGCAAGATACAATCATTTATTTTTAATTAATATGTATTATTATTACTCTCAAGACAAAACCATTTAAATAAAAGTATCTTCAGGTAGTCATACGTTTCTCTAAAGGTGAAACAAATGATATAGAATGTCAATTTAAATCTGTTACTGCAAATATTTAATAGTTCGAGGAGAAATAAAAGTTCTTCACTTTCCTGGTTCTTGCTTTGCTTTATATCACCATAATTCCACATTTCTTTTAGTGTTTGTGAGACTTGCATCCACACAAATATGACACAACTAACATGAGGGGGACTTGAAATTGAACCTGAGACGAGGTTATTGGAAAATTTTTGTAACCTCCGGAAGTTCTTCCTTTCTAGCAGGGCGCTGTGTAGTTCGTAGCAACAAAGTTGGTAAGGATCATAGAATTATTAGGATGCCTCTGCGTCCAAGACCAGACTCCTATATCTAAGCAAGTTTACTCAGGCTTTCTTATGAAAACTTCCCAAGGAAGTGACTCCACGAACCTCGCTAATGAGGTCTTACAGTGGTGCGGTGTCTGAGAATGGCAGCTCAGCAAGGAAATCAAAGCCAAGGTCAGAACTGGCAAACCCAACAACTGTATGAGAGCGTGCTTCTGGCTCAATGCAAGCACGAGCCAGATGTCAGAAGTTCAGGCGATCAAGGTGAAAGGTGCCCAGCACATAGAGTTACTGGAGATCAGAGAGGAGCAAAGGTGGGATCCAAGGGGATTAGTCATAGGTTATTGGGAAGACAGGTATCTGAGGCCTGGGCCGAGGAAATGCTAAAAGGCTAAGAAAAAGTCAGGTAAAACCACCTGCAAGTAGACAATGCTAATGTAAAAGTTCTTAGACAAGGTCAATGACAAACAGGGGTTTCTTAAATGGTCCCTGATGCGGGGCTTCATCAGCACAGGAAGGGGAAGCATTTCATAGTAGTCACCCTGTACCCTCTGTAGCAGGGCAAGGACTGTAACTACACCTACTTACAAACACCAAAGTTCAGTGGAATGATGAAAGCCACCTTTCCTCCTTCAGCCTGCTGAGAGGACATACTCCTCAGTTTTCATTTCTCTAAGCTACCAAAGTCATTAGCAGCAAGTCCTGTTGTGATTAGGAGTTTCTAGGACAGTTGCTCACCAAGTTCACAGCACCCTTGTAGTCCACTAAGCTATGAGGCCAAAAAGCTAAACAGGGAAAGATATCAAGTTGTCTTTTTAAATTTTTAAAAAGATTTTTTTTATTTATTTTTAGAGAAGAGAAGGAAAGGAGAAAAAGAGGGAGAGAAACATCAATGTGTAGTTGCCCCTCACATACCTCCTACTGGGGACCTAGCCCTCACTCAACCCAGGCAGGTGCCCTAGACTGGGAATTGAACCGGCAACCCTTTGGTTCGCAGGCCGGCACTCAAGCCACTGAGCCACACCAGCCAGGCCTCAAGTTGTCATAGTTGAAGCAAAGCTCCCATGCCCACATTAAAATGCTGAGTAGATTCATTTTCTTGAAGTTCACTTTAAAGAAAGGTACATTTCTGGCGAAGGCTAAGATGTCTCCTAAGCAAACATAGCCAAAATTTAAATAGTCTTTTCTATGGATAAAAGATTTAAATATAAGTCATGACAGCATAAAAGTCTTAGAGGAGAACACAGGCAGAACAATCTCAGGTATCCCACTCAGCAATATTTTCACCAATATGTCCCCTAGAGCAAGGGACATAAGGAAAGAATAAACAAATGGGGTTTCATCAAAATAAAAAGCTTTTGCACAGCTAAAGAAAACATTAGCAAAATGACAGGAAACTAACTGTATGGGAAAATATACTTGCCAATGACACCTTGGACAGGGGTTTGATCTCCAAAACATGTAAAGAACTCACACGACTCCACACCTGGAAGACTAACAACACAATTAAAAAATGGGCAAAGGACCTGAACAGACACTTCTCCAGGGAGGAACACACACAGGGCCCAGAGACACATGAAAGGGTGCTCAGCATCACTAGCCATCCAAGAGACGTAAAATAAAACCACAATGAGATACCACTTCACACCAACCAGAATGGCCATCATAAACAAATCAACAAACAACAAGTGCTGGCGAGGGTGTGGAGAAAAGGGAACCCGAGTGCCCTGTTGGTGGGAATGCAGACTGGTGCAGCCACTGTGGAAAATAGTTTGGAATTCCCTCAAAAAACTAAAGAATCTACCTTTTGACCCAGTAATTCCACTGCTGGCATTATACCCTAAGAGTCCTGAAACACCAATTCAAAAGATCTTATGCACCCCAATGTTCACAGGAGCACAATTTACAATAGCCAAGAATTGGAAGCAGCCTAAGTGCCCAAGAGTAAATGAGTGGATCAAAAAACTGGTACATTTACACAATGGAGTACTACGCAGCAGAAAGAAAGAGCTCCTACCCTTCGCGACAGCATGGATGGAAGCGGAGAGCATTATGCTAAGTGAAATAAGCCAGGCAGTGAAAGATACCATATGATCACACCTATAACGGAAACCTAATCAACAAAATAAACAAGCAAGCAAGACATAACCAGCAGCATTGAAATAAAAAACAAACTGACAGTAACCAGAGAGGAGGACGGGGCAGATAACAGGGGAAAAGGAGGGAAAGGGTCATCAAAGAACATACATAAAGGACCCATTGACCAAAAAAAAAAAAAAGTAGTCTTTCTTACTTGAAAACTAAGAGTTTGTGTTATAGATTTATGAAATAGCATGTCTTTGTAGTCCATAATGAAAACATTGTGATAATTCTTTACATTGCCAAAAATTAAATTAGGTACTTATTAGCTCTTACTACTGCTCCCTTAAAGGGGGTAAAAATGATTAAAGAATTCTGTATGTGTCTTTTATTTTTATTTTCACAGTCACCAAAATATAAAGAAATCTTGGTTAGTTTCTATTGTATCTTTTGATCAAAGGAAATAAATGTTAATGTCCTATGTGTTAAACGTTAAGAAACATGACGATTTTTCCCTGTGATTTTTAAAGAACTTGAAAATAATTTAGAAATTTTCTACATGATTCATGATAGACTTGGAGGCCTTGGAAAACACTAATAGTTAGTCCTGCTGGAGGCTGTCTGGTGGCCAGCGGGTTGAGTAGGATTTCAGCTCTCAAGGGAAACGACTGGACAATGAGATGAATTGCCTAGAGATGGCTCCTGGTTCCAAGCATCTGGGACCTTCTTCACGCAGCCATTGTTTCCTTTTTCTATCTGAGCACAACGGAAAATGTTCCGCATAAAAGGCACCCCGAACCCAGCAGCCAGTGTACTAAGCCAGACGGAATCAACTACCGTACCCTAATTCACACATTCATCAGTTCACCTATCGCTTTTGTGGCACTGGTTCATGCCTATGTCTGCCCTTAACTTGTGTCTCTAGCATCTCCTCTGGAGCCTATTAGTATTTGGTGGCTGAATGAATCCTATAACTTCACACAGTTCCACATTTCTACAAGATAAAGTCTAAACCCCTTCCTTTGGCATTCTAGGTTTGCTTCCTCTGCTAAATTAATCTGTTCGCTGTGCCCAGAACATACCTAATAGACTTCCATCTCTAGGTCTTTTCTCCTATCACTACCCTTCTAGACATACCCTAATATTTTCTCCAGTTATTGAAGCCCTATTCATTTTTCAATATACACTTTAAATTCAACTTTACACTTTAAATTCATCTTCCACGGCAGAAGTTCATTAGAACTTATCAGCACCGCCTGTTTGACATTTACTATTCCATGTTAATGTTTCCACTAGATTGTGTATTATCTCCACACCCACATTTTATGATTCTTAAGGATGAAGACCATGTGTAATACTCATTTTTAATTCAATCTTTCATTTATTGAGTCATCCATTTATTGAAGAAACGTTGACTGAGCATCTATCATGTGCAAATACAATATTGTAAAGAAAGAAAAATTAGATAAAGCCCTTAGCTTCAAGGATCTTAAAATTAACGAGAAAGCTCTTCCACATAACAAATTTCAGAATATAACAATTGATTATTGATTGATTACCATGAAAAGATCTTTCTCCATTAACAAAGAATGTAGAGGTATCCTGCATCAGGATCATGAAGGCAAGATTGCATTTTTAAAACTTAATACTTGTGCCCTGCCTGGTGCAGCTCAGTGAGTTGAGTGCTGGCCTGCAAACCAAAGGGTCGCTGGTTCGATTCCCAATCAGGGCACACTGGGGCCAGGTCCCCAATAGGGGGCATGCAAGAGGCAACCACACATTGATGCTTCTCTCCTTATCTTTCTCCCTCCCTTTCCCTCTACCTAAAAGTAAATAAATGAGCCTTAAAAAAAAACACCTTAATACTTGCAAGATATCATAAAAAGTTGAATTTTGGTCAACCCAACAAAACTATCAAAATAGATTGTGTATCCTATAACTAGTGCCTCAATCTGTGAAAAATCAGAAACAATAAAAAGTAAGGCCAATTATTCACAGCCCATTGATAACTTTATTGTTTTATGATAGCTTCTTATATATAAGAATCAGATGCTGCACAGGGTCCTTTTAGGGCAGATGAAAAGTAACTATGTGGTTCATTTGTGCTGTTATCTCAGTTGTGTCCTGGAAATGTGTGACTTCAGGAAAGTCCTGCAAGTTTTGTGTGCAACTGGTGATAATTAGTGCATGACCTCTTTCTTGAAAGCCTTCCTTGCTGATAAAAGAGTGGTACTAACAGAGAAGAGGAAATAACTTAGAGGTACCATCATCCCCATGAGGTCTTACTTTGTCTATTATTTTTAGGGCAGAATTAGACTGAACCATAAGAGAAGGAAGTATCTGTGCTATCCATTCCCTTTAAACTGAGCATTTTCTGTGAAGCCTGGTAATAACTCTGATTACATTTCTGCAGAAGTTCTTTACTTTCTACTGATAGAAACCTGCTCTTCAATCACCCACTGAGGTCTCTTCCCTTCCCAAAATAGATAGATTATTTTGTAAAATTGGAATTTCTTCCAATGCTCACTGCTTTCTAAAGTTGATGTTACTCTCATGCTGTTTCACTTCTCTACAGTTATACAGTAAAACGTCTTCTTTCCTCAGTGGATTCGCCTCATTGTATTGCTTCCTAAATTATTCTACAGCACTACTGGAATTTATTTTTCCAAAGATCTGTGTCTCTATGACTCCACAGGTAGTTTCCTTCTGGTTACTTTTCTGTGGCAATAGAGAATGAATGAAGTTATTTTTTGAATCTATATTATTTCCAATTCTGCATCCATGAACTTACCCTCTCCTAAGGTCTTCAAAGAAAATGCTTAAAGAGGATTGCATTTTTAATTCAATCTTTCATTTATAAATTGAGTCATTTATCTTAGATTCTCTCTAAGTATTTTATACATAGAGTCCTTTTAATATTCCAGGAAATAATTTTATCAAAAGAGAATTCCTCTAAATATATTTTCTGGAATTTTATAGATGCATAAGTCTTCAAAATTAAATACTTTCTATGTTGAAAGGACAAATTATTTCTGATGAAATCTTTTGTTCTTTTCTCAAATATGATGCATCAAAATAACAGTATTGAGCTCTTCTAGGAAGTCTTGGTCCTTGGGTGAACAAAGATCCCTTTCCATAAGTTATATTGGGTTGACCAAAAAGTCCCTTTAGCTTTTTTTCATTAAATAAAAGGTACATCTTTCATTTTCACCAATAACTTTATTGATTTAGATATTTTGAGTATGTTAGCTATCTCCCACATGGTATAACATTGATTTGTTCTCAATTAATGTCTCTATTTGATTGCTATCAACTTCAACCGGTCTCCCTGACCATGCAGCATCATCTAGTGAGAAATTGCCAGTGTGAAACTTTGTGAACCACTTTTGACACATTCGCTCAGTCATGGCAACTTCTCCATACACTGCACAAATCTTTGTATGCATTTCAGTTGCATTTTTACCTTTCTTCATATAATAAAACATAATATGCTAAAAATGTTGCACATTTTCTTCCACCTTCAATATTAAAATGGCTACACAAAAATTCACTAATTTTGATAGTTTTTTTAAATGCACATTGATATGACAGCTGTCACAATATAATCTAACAACATTGTTTTGAATGAAGTTAAGACAACTAAGCAGTACTAGAACCATCTTATGGATAAAAACCAAATGAACTTTTTGGCCAACCCAATAAAACTACAATACTTAAATTGTATAATAGTTAAAATTATAACTAAATTATCTTTTAACTAACTTTAAAGAAAATATACAATGTATTTGTTCATTTATTTATTATTTTCAACAAATATTTATTAATTATGTGGCAGACAGTGGTCAGGCATTAAAGCTGAATAAATAAATAAAATGTTCTGCCCTCATGAAGTATACTACTGAAGGATGACAGGCACAAAGCAGATTAATGGAATAGATAGATGTTAGATGATAGTAAGTGTCTAGGAGATAAATAATGCATGGAAAAAATGGTAAGAGTGATTTTGGAGCTCAATAAAGGCCTCACTAAGAAGGCAATAGCTGAGAAAAGACCCAAGTATGTCAGGGCATCAACCATGTGAAAATCTGGGGAAACAAAAGCCTGAGGGAGGACCTGCCTGACATGTGTGAAGAGCAAGGAGGCCAGCCAGGAGAAGCAGGTTTTGTGAAGACAGGTAGATTGCAGTTGATGAGGCTGGGAGAGTAGGTGTGGGTAGAGACCCTGTAAGGTTTTGAATGTCACTGTAAGGGTGTAGATATGAGAAAGCAATGGAGAGTACAGCATGGGAACTTAACATTCTTGGTCTTAATTTCGCAGTATTATGATATTAGGATGAAGTTGTCCTGGTATTTCCATTTAAAAGGGGAAAACAGAAGAGAGAAGGTATTTTAATTAAGAGAAATTCTAAAGAGAAAATTATAGGAGAAAAGATGAAGAAAAATAATTCCTTTTTACTCATTGTAAAATGATTTTAAAATGCTTCTAATACAAGTTTGCATAAGTACATAATGCTCTTCTTGTTTTCCTCTCAAACACACCATTTTTAGCATTCATTTTGGCAACTTATTCCTATCAATACAAAAGTACTGAAAAAAGTACATCTGTAATCCCTTTCAATCAGTCCCCACCTCCCCCATCCCCTCTTGTAGCCAACAGTCTATTCCATGATTCTATGCCCATGGTTTTACTTTGCTCATTAGTTTGTTTTGTCAAAAAAATATATGAAGGACCCATGAACATGAACAAGAGTGAGGGTACTGATTATGGAAGTAGGGGGCAGGCAGGGTGGGGGGTGGCAAAGTGGGGAAAAAGTGGGACACCTGTAATAGCATGAAAAATAAAATATTTTAAAAAAATACATTGGTATATGCACAGTTCATTACTTATAAATTTATATTTATATCTATATCATCTATGACACCTATGAAAAATAAATATTAAAAGATAAAATAGAGTCCTCCAGTCAAGATGGAGGCATAGGTAAACATAGCTCACCTCCTTGCCCAATCACAGCAAAAATACAACTAGACTACAAAACAAATATTACCCCGAATCATCAGAAAATTGAGCTTTACAGAAGTGTGACAACCAAGGAATTAAAGAAGCCACATTCATCCAGAGGAGGAGGAGGGGTGGAGATGCTTAGAGGGGTGCAGATGCATGGAGACAGAATGGGCAGTCGTATACTCACATGTGAATAAATATTGGGAGGGATACCTCAGGACTGAGGAATCCCAGCCCAGTACCAGACCACCCAGCCCAGCCAGGGTTCCAGTGCCAGGAATGTAAGTCCCCATAATTTCTGTTTGTAAAAACCAGTGGCGGGGGCGGGGGGTGGTGGAAGAAAGTACGGGATTCTCAGGAGACTCCTCTTAAAGGGCCTTAAAGGACATGGGACTTATTCAGACTCTCCCTCTGGGCTTCAGCACTGGGGCAGCAGCTGGAAGGGCACCATCGCAGACAGGGAGAAATTGAAGTGTCTGGCATCAGTGCCAGGAGAAAGTTTCCTCCCAGACAAAACTCCAGAGGCCAGGCAGTAACACTGTCCACTCTCTGAGCCTTCCCACAACAAAATCCCAGAGCAGCAACACCATATCAAAGACTCCATCAACCTGATTCACACAGGTTGTCCCACCCTAGTGATTACCTAAGGCTCTGCCCCATCCAACTGCCTGTGTACTTTTCTACAATAGGCCCCACTACTAAGACAGGGAGTCAAAGCAGCTCTACCTAATACACAGAAACAAAAACAAGGTGGCTGCTGAAATGAAGAGAGAAAGAAATATGGCCCAACTGAAAGAACAGAACAAAACTCTGGAAAAAAAATTAACAAAATGGAGAGAAGCAATCTATCAGATGCAGAGTTTAAAACACTGGATATCAGGATGCTCAAGGAGCTCACTGAGTAAATTCAACAACATAAAAAGGCCCCAGGCAGAAATAAAAGTTACACTAAGTGAAATAAAGAAAAATTCATAGGGAACCAAAGTAAAGTGAAGTAAATGAAGCTGAAAATCAAATCAATGATTTGGAAAATAAGGGAGAAAAATATTCCATCAGAACAGCAAGAATTAAAAAGAATTAAAAAATTAAACATTGAGGATAGGCTAAAGAGCCTCTGGGACAACTGCAAATGTACCAACATTCAAATCATAGGGGTGATTCTGCCGGAAGGAGAAGAGAAAGAACAAGAAATTGAAAACTTATTTGAAAAAATAACAAAAGAAAACTTCCCTAATATGGTTGAGGAAATAGACATACAAGTCGACAGAGAACAGAGAGTCCCAAACAAGATGGATGCAAAGAGGCCCAAACCAACACACATCATAATTAAAATGCCAAAGTTAAAGATAAAGAATCTTAAAAGCAGCAAGAGAAAAGCAGATAGTACCTACAAAGGTGTTCCCATGAGACTGTCAGCTAATTTCTCAAAAGAAACATTGTAGGCTAGAAGGGACTGGCAAGAAGTATTCAAAATGGTGAAAAGCAAGGACCTACAACCTAGATTAGAATTAAATGATTAATTTAATGATCTACCCTTCCATTCTATCACTTAGAATGGAAGAGCAGAAAATGCATCCCAAACAAGGTAAAGCTAAAGGAGTTCATCATCACCAAGACATTATTGTATGAAATGTTAAAGGGGCTTACATTTAAGAAAAAGAAGATCAAAACTCTGAACAGTAAAATGGCAATAAATTCACAGAGATCAACAACTGAATCTAAAAATACAAACTAAGCAGGGAACCAACTGTATGGGAGAACATATTTGCCAATGATACCTTGGGCAAGGGTTTTATCTCCAAAATATGTAAAGAACTCATACAACTCAGCCAGGAAGACAAACAATCCAATTAAAAAATGTGCAAAGGATCTGAACAGACACTCCTCCAAGGAGGACAAACAGATGGCCCATAGACGTATAAAAAGATGCTCAACATCACTAGCCATCATGGAGACACAAATTAAAACCACAATCAGAAATCATCTCACACTAGTCAGAATTACCATTATTAATAAATCAACAAATAACAAGTGCTGATGAGGATGCAGAGGAAAGAGAATCCTAGTGCACTGTTGGTGAGAATGCAGACTGGTGCAGCCACTGTGGAAAACAGTATATTTCCTTAAAAAACTAAAAATGGAACCGCTTTTTGACCCAGTGATTCCACTGCTGGAAATATACCCTAAGAATCCAGAATCATCAATTCAAAAGAACTTATGCACCTCTGTGTTCATAGGGGTGCAATTTATAATAGCCAAGTGCTGGAAACAGCCTAAGTGCCCATCAGTACATGAGTGGATAAAAAAACTATGGCACATTACACAGTGGAATACTACACAGCAGAAAGAAAGAATAGCATGGATGGAATTTTTGTGACAGCATGGATGGAACTGGAGAATACTATGCCTAGTGAAATAAGCAAATCAGTGAAAGATAAATACCATATGATCTCACCTATAAGAGGAATCTAGTGAACAAAATAAACTAACAAACGAAATAAAACCACAGTCATGGAAACATGGAACAATGAAAGTGACCAGAGGGATAGGAGGAGGAGGATGGTGGAAAGATGGGGAAGAGACTAGACCAAGAACCTGTATATAGACATGAACAACAGGGTGGGAATTGATTGGAGGAGGGCGGAGTGTGGGGTGGGATGGGCAGAGTAGTGCAAAAGGGAAATTGGGACACCTATAATAGCATAACAATGAAAATGATTTAATATAAAATAATAAATGAAATCATTTCTAAATTTAAAAAAACAAATTAAACAAAGAAGTAGAACAGGAATGGAATCATAGATATGGAGATCATTTGGAGAGTTATCATTTGGGAGGGGAAAGTGGGAGAATGGGGGAAATGGTGCAGGAATTAAGAAGTACTTGTTGGTAGTTACAAAATGGACAGGGGGATGTTAAGAACAGTGTCGGAAATGGAGTAACCAAAGAATTTATATGCATGACCCATGGACATGAACTGAGAGTCGGGGGGAGGTTGCCAGAGGGAATGGGGGGGGCACATGAGGGAGGGAGGCAAAGGGGGGAAAATTGGGACAACTGTAAGAGCATAATCAATAAAATATATTACAAAAAGATAAACTAGAAGTTAAAATACACTTTAAAGTAATTTTTATTCCTTATTGTACTATTTTGTTAATAATTTTGTTTTGTATTTATTAATGGTACCAAAGTTTTAGCTCCCACCTAAAATATTATTAATAATATTTTGGAGTCTTAGTTTTTAAATGTTTTTCTAATTGGAATGGTTGACATTTCAAACCACAGATATACATCCTTAAATGAGATTTATTCTTAAATCATAATGACTTTATTTATTTTAATTTTTTTCTTAATAATAGTGATTTTAAGTCCATATATTAAATAGTCTTCCCAATTCTTTTTTGAATTCCTTATTACTTTGACTTCTTTTTTGATGTTGACACAGAGATCTGATTAGATCACTGTAGGGGGTTAGGGAGGGGCTGTAGGAGGAGGAAGTGATAAATAGTCTAGGACCAGATTGGCTGAGAAGATGAATGCCTCCAGGGGTCATGGAATTATGGGCCAGGTGATTTAAAATAAAAAGAGGGCAGAGACTGGTTCTCTTCCTTGAGGAAGCCTGAATGGTCGTGCTGCAGCTGCCTGCATTTCCCAGAGGACAGTACTATGGGTGGATTTTTGATGGAAGGGAACGCCAGGCGCAGCCTAGGACTGGGCTGGCCTGGCAGAGGGAGGCAGGGTTTTTCTGCTTTGGATTTTCTAGAGGGGACAGGCTCTAAGGCAGAAGACTGCCATTCTTCCAAAATTGTGTAGCTTTCGTCTCTCATGTTTTTTTAGTTTGTAAACTAACCCTATAGAAATAAGATAATTAAAAACTAACAGAAGAAATGATGGGGGAACTCAGGTGTTAAAGGTTTAAGCCTTAACTGACAGGCTTAAGTGATTAAAGCTGTAAGGAATTTAGATTCCAAAATTGTGTAGCTTTTGAATAAAGACTCCCTTCCTTTATCAGCAAACCTTTGCCTCTGGGATTTTGCCTAGAGGGTGGTGGCGGGCAGCAGGACCCACGTGCTGTTTGGTAACAATGTCACATTAAATATTATTTTTTGCCTCCAAATTTTGCTTTTTAGAGTTTATGTGTAATGCAGAAGAGTCAGCACCACCTTTATTTTTGCTTTTTCCAGAATTATTAGTCTTCTCTTAACTGGTGATCTTTTTGCTGCCATTTTTGTATGCCAGTGAACCATGTTGTGAGATTTAATTTAGCGAAGCCAGATAATAACCTGCAATTCACTTAACCAGGCAAACATAGGTAACCATATGAGTCCCTATGCTGACAAAGGACTATCAGTCCTCCAGTACCCCATTCTCTCAAGGATCCTCATGGACCATATATGGTAAAGTACCTTTTGTCATTTGAACTAAAGGCAACAGTGTCAAGAAATAGAGTAGAGGCTATGTAGTTTACTGTTTACTTCTCTTTAGGGGAAGCATAAATGAAAACAGTAGTTCAATATTATCTTCCTCTGATGCCAAAAGATTGCCTTACTCACCAGCAAAGGTAGGAATATCTCAAATCAGAGCCACCTGGATGAGGAGCAGAAGTGCTTCTGATGAGGGACTCAAATGTTGAAAAAAATTTTAGTTTCAAGTAATAGCTAATAAGCTTAGTAATCAATGTATGTATAAAGCCATTTTTTCAGGAACTGAAGAAATTCAGTTTCAGGAACTGAAGGAATGACCCACCTTGACTCCAGAAGACCATAAACAGTTCCACCTTTGTGCCCCAGGAGGACTGCAAGCAATCAAGATGGTATCTGAGCCATCGTACTCCAGGATGAGACCACAGCCCAGGACACAGATGAAAGAATGCTGCAGCTTTTATCTGATTAAGTTTTTCCCTGAATCCCAAACCCCTGTTACCTATACTTTTCTTATCTTTATAAAAGGAGTCAGTTTGAAATGGAATGTAAGGTGGTCTGTAAGCATACAAACCCACCATCTTCTCAGATCACAGACCATCCGAATAAAGCTCCCATAAAGATTCAATCCCTGTCTCTGCTTATGGGCTCTCATCGGTGGCAGGCAGCACGAATGCTGGCTTTTCTGGTTTTACTTCCAGATGCAGCAGCCTGGTGCACCTCATGTCTATGACATCATTAAACTTAATGATAGGGAACTGTGTCCTAGGAAAAGAAAATAGTATAGAAACACTAGTCATAAAAGACAGAAAAATGTGGATACCATACCGTTCAGGGGTTAGAAGGCTATAGGTGGGGGCATTCAGAAAGTTAAGAGCCAGGTTTCAGAGTGTTAATGAGATCTGACAGATGATTATTGAAGTGCGAAAACATGAGAAAAGGCACAAAAAATAGGAAGCAAAGGTCTCAGAGCAATGGCCTAAGTCATGTGAACCAAAGAATTCAAGCATATCCATGCCTGTTTGGAGGCCCGAGTGGCCTTAGGAAAAACACAGTGACTAGACATGTGAGGCTGAGGGCTACAGTCTAGAAACAGAGTTCTCCTAGAATAGAGACCACTCCTTAATATCCAGGCCTGGCTCCTAAGGGGCAGGGTGGAGCAAGGTGACTGAAGCTGCCTCAGGGACCTAACTACAGTGTGAGGCAGGAAAACTCAGATGATCTTCTGAGCTGCCCTCAAGGAGAATGAACCTGGTGACTGGAGAACTAAGGGACTTTTAAAGAGACAGTGAACAGAGTGCTGAATTGCTGAAAGAACAATGAGAAACTAAGAACTCAATACAGTTTGGTATCCCAGGAAGGAAAGTATAAGGTTATAATCTCTCTAGTTCAGTAAGCAAAGGAGAAGAGCTGCGAGGATCACAGCAACATGATCACCAATGAGGAAAGTGAAAGAGAATGCCAACTGCGTGGCTGACCATAAGTGAAGCACTGGGAAAGGCTGAAGACCAGAGACCAACATGAAAGGGTGGGAGAAGAGAGGTAAAAGGACATGGAAACCTCTCACAAAGAAAAGTTTCTGAGATCTGACTTCTGGCCAAGATGGAGGTGTAGGTAGATAAACTTTGCCTCCTCAACACAACCAAAAGAAGGACAACAACAAATTTAAAAACAAAAACAACCAGAACTGCCAGAAAACCAAACTGTGTAGAAGTCAGACAATCAAGGAGTTAAAGAAGAAACAATTAATCTAGACTGGTAGGAGGGGTGGAGATGGGCAGCCAGGGTAGAGAGGATGTGCAGCAAGGTGGTGACTGGAGGACTAGGTGGACAAGGCAGTGGCTGGTGGACTGGGCAGTCACACATTTGCATGCAGATAAACTGGGAGGAACAACCAGGGAGCAAGACAGACCACACAACCCAGGATTCCAGAGTGGGAAAAGAAAGCCTCAAAACCTCTGGGTGTAGTAACTTGTGGAAGTTGTGGCAGCAGGAGAAACTCCCAGCCACACAGGAGCATTCATTGGAGAGGCCCACAGGGTCCTAGAACATAAACAAACCCACCTACCTGGGGATCAGTACCAGAAGGGCCCAATTTGCTTGTGGGTAGCAGGGGAAGTGACTGAAACCTGAGCGAGAGCTGAACCAGCGGCACTGTTCCTTCTCTGACTGCTCCCTCACATACAGCACCACAGCACAGTGACCTGGGTTGCCCCACCCTGGTGAATACCTAAGGCTTCTTTACAACATAAAAGGTGCACAAAGACAAAGAAATATGGCCCAAATGAAAGAACAGATCAAAACTCCAGAAAAAATACAACTAAGCAATGAAAAGATAGCCAACCTATCAGGTGCAGAGTTCAAAATACTGGTAATTAGGATGCTCACAGAAATGGTTGAGTGTGGTTGCAAAATAGCGGAAAAATTGAGGGCTATGCAAAGTGAAATAAAGCAAAATATACAGAGAACCAACAGTGAAAGGAAGGAAACTGGGACTCAAATCAATGATTTGGAGCAGAAGGAAGAAATAAACATTCAACCAGAACAAAATGAAGAAACAAGAATTCAAAAAAATGAGGAGAGGCTTAGGAACCTCTGGGACAACTTTAAATGTTCCAATATCCTAATCATACGGGTACCAGAAGGAGAAGAGGAAGAGCAAGAACTTGAAAACTTATTTGAAAAAACAATGTAGGCAAATTTCCCCAATCTAGGAAAGGAAATAGGCATGCAAGTCCAGGAAGCTCAGAGAGTCCCAAAGAAGTTGGACCCAAGGGGGAGCACACCAAGACACACCATAGTTAAAGTATCCAAGATTAAAGATAAGGAGAGAATCTTCAAAGCTGATTTCTCAAAAGAAACCTTACAGGCAAGAAGGGGCTGGAAAGAAGTATTCAAAGCATGAAAGCCAAGGACCTACATCCAAGATTACTCTGTCCTGCAAAACTATCATTTAGAATCAAAGGGCACATAAAGTGCTTCTCAGATAGAGTAAAGTTAAAGGAGTTCATCATCACCAAACTCTTATTATATGAAATGTTAAAGGGACTAATCTAAGAAAAAGAAGATCAAAATTATTAACAGTAAAATGACAACAAGCTCACAACTATCACCAACTGAACCAAAAAACCAAAACCAGAAACAAACAAAGCACACAACTAGAACAGAAATAGAATCAGAGAAATGGAGATCACATGGAGGGTTATCAGCAGCGAAGGGGTGGAGGAAGAGTGCCGGAAAAGGTACAGGGAATAAGAAGCATAATTGGTAGGAACAAAATAGGCGGGGAGCTTAAGAATAGTATAGGAAATGGACAAGCCAAAGAACTTACATGTACGACCCATGGACATGATCTAAGGTGGCGGGGGGAATGCTGGTGGGAAGGGCGGTGCAGGGTGAAGGGGAATAAAGAGGAGGAAAAAGTGGGATGACTGTAATAGCATAATCAATAAAATATACTTAAAAAAAGAAAAAAGAAAGAAAACTTTCTCAGAAGCCTGGTGTGGACCCCATGGAGAGAGATGCATTTGTTGTGAACCCTGAGAAGGGATTTATCTGCTGAGATGGAGTCCCCATGGTCAGGGACCAAATTTTATAAATAATAAAAGCCTAATGTCCATTTACTAATGGGCACTTTTTCCATACCCTATGTACCAGGAAAAACCTCAAGCTGAACTCTCAGCTTCCCACACTATGCCCTGCCTGTTTACACCACTTTCGTAACCACTGCAAGGAATGTCTGGTTTTTGTTTTCAACCAATGGACTGAGCCATGCCCCATCCTATCGGAACTGCAGAGTCTGAATAGTTCATTTACGTTAAATAGACCTACTTGGGAACCAGGGTGGGCACTTCTATAAAAGGCAGCTGGCCTTCCCTTTGTCTTCAGGAACACAATTTAAGTTGCAACCTGAATCTTCATCTCCCAAGCTGCAGCTCCCGTTTGCTCGAATAAATGCTTTTTATTCTTTATTACAGTCTAAAGTTAATTTTGGTTTACAGTGGAATTCTAGTGATCTACTAATGGATGATAAACCATAGATTTCTGTTTTATTGCTGGTCTTTATCATAATCCTATCAAACCTCAGGCTGTTGTGACCTAGGAAGTTTCTTGAATAAGGGTTTTCTGTAAAGGAAGTTACTCCAGTTATTCTGGAGGATAGTCTTGTAAAGAAACTTAATAAATATGTAAGCGTCTCTCTCTTTCTTTCTTCATTTAAATTTAGGATTTAAATTAGGAGCGGAGAGCACCTTTGGTTCAGGCTAGATTTCAGGACTCTGGGTACAACGCAGCAGAGTTAGAAGCATGTGTCTTGAGCCCAGTAGACCTCAGATTAAATTATTCACTAGCCCTGAGACTGAAGCCGCTGCACTTTCCTCAACAGTCGAGTGGAAATTGGAAAGCTATAACTCTTCAAATAAATTGGGGATAATAAATAATATGCCCCCAGTATACCTGCTAATAACCCTACGGAGCATACAGAGAACCATAACTAAAAGGCACAGCCCAGATAAGGAGTGCATTTCCAAATACTGCAAGTCAGGTTTTTTTCAGGGCTAAGTAAGAGCAGCCCCAGTCAGTCCGTGAAGCAGACTAAATAAGCCAGGAAATAGGCAGGTCTACTGCTGTGTGCCGTACACAACAAAAGATCTTCTCTGCCCATTAAGCAGTCCATCTTAATCATCTTCAGAGCAGACTCCTAAAATGCCACTCCTCTTCCCAATCCCTTCAACTGGACCACTAACAGATAGGCTCCAGTGAAAAGAGTATGCAGAGAGCACATGGTGTATTTGGGGAAGAACTGAATTGTCCTACTGCTAGCCCCTGAAAGAGTGCATGTGTGTGCATGTACACATATGCCCCGGTGTACATATGTGTTCTGAAATACATGTGAGTATGTGTGTTGCTGAGGGGTATGTTTCACTGAGCGTCTTTAATAGTCTTGTTTTTTTAATCTGGTCTAATCTAGGTAATCTTAATCTCTGATGAAGTTTAAATAGAAGAGAATGATTTCCTCAGATAAGTCAAAAATTAATAATTAACTAAGATAGTGTATTAGAACAATAGCTGTAAAATTCCAAGGAATGGATGACATACCAGCAAACAGATAAATTCTCTTTGGTATAGGAATGCAAGCCAGAAATCTAAGATAATTTCCACTGGAGTTCAATTTTCCACAGTTCTTACTTTAAACTTTGAAGAAGTTATAATACTGGCTCCACAATGTTTTATGTTTCTGTTATTATGATTAATTTTCATGTGTGTTTTGTTCTGAGTACATTTATTTGTTTTCATAGCCCCTCGTTAGAGTGGAAGTGGTAATAAGACTCTCCCAGCGAGCTGTTCTGCTCACGGAGTACCGTGCGCGAAAGAAAGGAGGCACTGGCCATTTCACAAGACCCCAGGGTGACCCAGCAGGCTTTTGCCTTCCACATGGGTTAGAATAAACAAACAAGTTTGTATGTACTCCGTTAAAACAAATTTAAAAGAGATTAATTGAAAAATGTTTCTAATCACCTTGGACTAAAATATATGTACTACATCCCGCTGCACAAGGAGCCATGTTTCCCATAATCCCCTTTTCTTGTGACTCCTCAGATCTGGTAAAATCAGAAGCTTGCATTTCATTAATTGCCCCAGGACAAAGGTGCAGGTCCTGCAAAAAAATCAGGAGAGGCTTCTATAGAAGCCAGAGTAGATTAAAATATGCAGTTTGGAGAAAAAGAAATGTACGGGATTATTATTTTGCCAATTTTAGACAAAGAGACCAAGACAGGACATAATCATCTAATTAGATCTTGGACCACTGCTGTAGATCAGAAACATCTGCTCCTTGTAGCACATATGAGACCTACTCCTCATGTCCCTACAATTTCAACACCTCCTTCTCTCTTTATCATTTCTAAAGAGTTATTATATTGACCAAAGTGAGAATTAGGCAACTCCCGAAAAGCTAAAGAAGGGATTAAGATAATTTGAAATTTAGATGTGTGGATTTTTATATTCTGTAAAAATTTTAAATAAAAATAAGACACACTTGGATTTCCATGAAATACTGGTACAGAGAATGAATGTATTGTTTTAGGTTTGAGTTCAGACCATGATAGCATCTGAACACTTACAGCCTTACTATCTCTACTGACAGCACCTTGGGATGGAAGCCTTAGGATGGATACCATTAAAATTCTGACCTCAAAACTAAACCTCCAGGAGAAGGCATGATTGCCTAAAGGATTTTTGTGAAAACGCGGAATTTCTTAATCATGATGGTTATTTTAATTCAACACCTGAGAAATGGCTCCGACCTGAACAAACCGGTAAAAGGAGCTAAGAAGGCAACTGTCAGACATGGGCAGCCTGGAAGATGGCATAATTCAGACTTGCAATTTAGCTACCAAATTGGGACACACCCACAAGGAAACGGGGGAGGAGGGAGATGAAGTCTGGGTGGATGTGCAACTACAGCTAGAGATCTGACTCCCAGAATGCCCCAGGTGTCACGCCCCCAGGACAGTCTAGCCTGGTGAACAGCATGAAGAGAAGGATGCCTCCCTCTCCGGCAAATCTCCGTCCACTGGTATGAAGCCGCGGCTGCAGCGGTGGACAAAAAGCTTCTCCAGGGAGAGGTTCCACAACTTACTGTGATGGTGTGAGCCTGCAGAGCCAGGGTACACTGATCCCCCTCCAGCAGCTCTATGCAAACAGATGTGGAAGCATTCCAGATGTGTGGAGGCTGGTCATGCTTTACACAGAGATGTCTTTGCATCTTCCTCACTGAGGGGAATAAAAACACTCTGGAACCTGCTTCCCCACCCTGCCCCTGCCAGAGAGAGGGAGGAAGGCCTGGATCTTTCATGGTACACCATGTTCTATATGATTCTATGTCATCTGCATCTTGTAAGCAACTCACACAGCCTCCTTTGATGTCTTCTGGCACTGCAGTAAATTTAAAAGAGAAAGAAAATACTCTGGTTGTTAGGCCTGAAAGGACACGTGTCCTAGATAAGAGCTGTGGCCATGATATTAATTCCACCTCTTTTTCCAGGGGCCTTTCCTAAATATACAGGGAAAATATTGATGGAATAAATGCCAAGTAGCTTTTGGTGGGCAGGGTCAGTGGAGAGTTTCCTGAAAAGGAAAGGAAAATAAGAGATTGGTTGGTATAAAAAGATGTAAACAATGACATCAGTTTTAAATTTTGAGTAAAATTGCTGAGTTACAGGAACCATGGAACTCAGCAAGCAGAAGATTGTGTCCTATTCCAGTACATGCCTAAAAAATGGTAACTGAAAATGTTAAGATGGAAGTCACCAACTGAGGCCCTGCAACGTTATCTCCTTCATGTGGTAGGGTTCTGTGCCAGGGCGACCTGATGCTGATGCCTAGAGCTGCAGCCTGAAGTGTAAATCCATAACCCATCCAGCATTAAAAAAGAATGTTTCATTTATTGATTTTAGAGCAAGAGAGACAAAGGAAGAGGAGGGGAAGAGAGAGAGAGAGAGAGAAATTGATTTGTTGTTCTACTTATTTATGTATTCATGGCTGAGTCTTGTATGTACCCTGACTGGGGATCGAACCTGCAACCTCGGTGAATTGGAACAACATTCTAACCAACTAAGGTGCCTGGCCAGGGCCCTCTTCAGCATTTTACAGAAAAGTGAAGTTCTGCATTCTCTATTCTGGGCAACAGATCATCTCCATTTTTTTTTTTATCATGTTAAGAACACTTAACTTGAGAGCTACCTTCTTAACAAAATTTTAAGTGCAAGATACAATATTGTTAAGTGTAGGCACAATGTTGTACAGCAGATCTCTAGATCTTAATCATGTTACGTAAGTAAAATTTTATACCCATTGAACAGCAACCCCTCATCCCCCTTCCACCAGCCCCTGGCAATCACCATTCTACTTTCTCTTTCTACAAGTGTAATTCTTTTAGACACCTCATATAAGTGGGGTCATGCAGTATTTGTTCTTCTGTGATAGGCTTATTTTACTTAGCATAATGTCCTCCAGGTCTATCTATGTTGTAGCACTTTATAAAATTTCCTTTTGTTTTTTGGTTGAATAATATTCTTGTGTGTGTGTGTGTGTGTATCACATTTTGTTTATTTGTTCATCCATTAATGAACATTTAGGTTATTTTCAGAATGTGGATATTGTAAATAGCACAGTTATGCACATTGGAGTGCATTTATCTCTGAGACATTTTGATTTCAGTTCTTTTCAATAAATGACCATAATTGGGACTGACAGATCAGATAGTAATTTTAGTTCTACGTTTTTGAAGAACCACCATTCTGTTTCCTGTAGCGGCTGCAGCAATTTACATTTGTACCAAAGTGCACAAAGATTCCAATTTCTCCACATCCTCACCAACACTTGTTATCTTATGGGTTTTTTCTTCTAAGATAGCCATTCTAACCAGTGTGAGGAATCACCTTCAAACTTCACCACACGTGTTTTCCACATTGCTCTAAAAAATCATTATGACACAGAGTCAGGACACATTTTACAATAGTCTTCAGTGGAAACTAGAGCTTTAAAACTCACTCAACATTTTATACTAAAAATTTAGGGACCAGTAAGATAAGATGGTATAGAGAGAAGAGCCACACACACACACACACATACACACAAACCAGGTTTGGTCCAAGTTCTGCCATTTAATAATTGTGTAGTATTTGTCAAGTCATATCCTCACTGACCCTCTGTTCCAGACTGGTTATAAAAATTATAAGAGAAAATGTGTACAAGAGGTTTTTGGAAACTATAAGACAATATAAAATGGAAGAATATATTAATACTAATGATACTATTTGAGCATGCTGAAGTCAGTTGTATTTGGCTAATGGAATAAACTTCTCCATTTTTTCCACTTATGTTTAATTTTACCTGACATTTAAAGGGTATGGTTCAAGAGGGAGATTGGATATGAATAAGCTATGAGTGCTGAGAGGAGAAGAGTATACCAGGATGTCACAGAACTATCTGGCCTGAGTAACTCGGTATGTCATATGTCAAATCTGGAATTCATTAATAAGAAACATTTTGAAAGGAGATATAAAATATTTATATGTCAATCAGGGTTCTTACAGAAAACATAGCATACTCAAGTAATTAATAGGAATTTGGTAGAAAGCCTGATTACAAAGTTTGTGTGCAAGGTCTAAGGAAGCCAACAGGGGTGGAGCATGGCCCCAGCACAAGAGCAGGGGCCACTACCACTCCTAGGCCCAAAGAAGACAGAGAGGGGTAGTTCCTGGAAGTCAGAGAGCCTCCTAATAAGAACTAAGCCTAAGTACAGCAGCGCAACCCACATTCTGGTTGGAAGTAAGGAGAATAAATACTCTAACTTCATCCTCTCTCTTCCTGCCCTCTGGATGCCTGCTGGGGCCTCCTGCTGGCCAAACCCAACAAGAAGGCAGAAGGTGGAGATGCCCACTAATACAGTTCATAAAAGTTACCCTCTCTGTGAACAGAGTAAGGGGAAGAGGGTACAGTAGATTCGATGGACAAAATTAAATATTCTTGTTCTTTGGATGAAAACATGATGATGCCAGCACAGGAGACACACACGATTCTAGCAGCTACTGTGTCCTCTCAAGATAAATTCAGTCATAATTCCATTGGAAACTTAAAACATTAGTCACTGTCAATAGTCTTCATACACAGTATAAGACATTGGGCTGGAGTGGAGAATCAATTAATATTAAACACAGTTTGACATTCATAGCTAGTCATGAGACCAAGTTGATAAGACTGGCCCCTTATAGTCACTGTGGCCTGACAGGGTTTTCTATGAGGATGTAAACCAAACCTTCATTTTTTTGTGGGATATGAGTGTTTAGTCATCCTATGTTTATTGGGTTGCCACAGTTTTCCTTTCACCAGAACTGTTGGGCCAAAGAACTATATTCAGAGGTAACCCAGCGAACCCATTAAGTTCCAAACATGAGCCTTCATGCCCTGTTCTGTAGTAACGCAGGGTGATGGGAGAAAGAGGCTGACTGAAATCCACAGGGTGGCTTATCTTCACTACCTGACTATTGAAAGTCTCTGAAATGGATACTGTCTGGACATTCAGGTAAGACACACATATCTACCTATTCTGGGCATATTCTGAAAGTTCATTCAACTACTACTTTCCCCCAAAACTTTTGCACAAATGTTTAAGTTCTTATCCAGCAGGTCCACTCATCAGCCATTTCCCATGAATGAATGTAGATCTCTTATCAGGCCATCCTCCTTCCACATGAACTGGACTAGAAATACTGTATGAAGCTTGAACCTCTAGGAGGGTTTCCCTTCACCCCTGTCCATCAGGGACAGCCCCACGTAGGACTACAGAGTAGCTGCTGTGTAGATAACATCTGTAAACCGGGCTCACGTTATTTTCTCCTCTACTGGCTGCTCGTGAGTATGGGTCAAGGCAGAGTTTCCAAAGCAGCAGGGGCAAGTACCAGAGTGTGAGCTACCTACTTGCTCAGTGTACTTGTACTTGTACTCAGATCCTGTTTTGTATATACCGTCCCCTCTTGGAAATGGAATGCTACCATTCAGGGAATCAGATGACATCCAGTTCTCTGAGAGAAGTTGGAGTCACATAGTTATTTCTCTTCCCACACAATCTGAAGCTGTTTTTCAAATGAAGAATTATTGGCAGAAGGGGACATACTCTAAAACCTAGAACTTGTTCTTTAAATCTCCACTTAGGGTTTTTCAGAGGCTACTGAGAACCACCAGTATTTCCAATACTATTGGATCTGGTGGGATATGTGACCCAAGTGCCAGGACAGTTTGCAATACAGCATGAACCTGCTTCAGAGACTTCTGTTCTTCTGGACCCATTCAAAACTAGCATTTTTATGTATTACTTGATAAATAAACCAGAATGCTTAAATGTGATTTATGTGGCTTTTAAAGTCCAAAGAGAACTATCCATCACATGCCTTTTTCTTTAGTCAGTGGTGCAAGGTTTGACAAGTTGTCTCACTTTAGAAGGGATATCCCAAATGCCCCCAAGAATTCAGACCCCTAAAAACTTCAATGATATTTCAGGCTCCTGAAATTTTGTGGTTATTTCCTCTCACCTTTGGGCACTCTTGTGTTTTACAAAGTCATTTAGGGCTCTTGCTGCTTCTAGGAACTGGTTCCTATAAGCATAATGACACCCAATGATGTTTTGAGGCATATCAGGCATCAGGTTCCTTTTAGACTGTATTATAACACAGAGCAGAATTAACATAGCCCAAGACAAAGCAGTAAAACAGCAATGTAATGCTCTCTCTCCATGTAAATGCACATTACTTCTCACTTACTTTTCTGACAAAAACAGGGGGAATAAAAGCGTTTTTCAGGCTGCACACCAATTTTCAGGTATTGACTTGCTCCAGAAAAATAGGTCATCATAAGTAGAATTTAGTACTTGATTAACGTGGCAATAATTTACAGTCATTTAAAATATACCTGGCTTTTTCACTGGCTAAAATGAAAAGGTGAGTTCAAATCTTTGATGGTGGCCCTGAGCTCTGTATGTTAGACTACCTTGGCTCTGTATGTTGCGTTACTACCTTGGCTAGGTGGTGGTGGCCCAGTGGCAATGGCTTTCACTTAACCTTTTCTGCTACTATAAATTTCACTGTAAGAGTTGGGAACCCAATGTGGGAACTGTTCCAGGTAGAAAGCATATCTATGCTCATTAAATATTCTGTGACTAAGGTGATAACTACTGAATAGTTTTGTGATTCTTTTTGACACTGGTAGACAAAGTTCTGTCACCTGATCCCTTTAAACCCTATTCTGACTAGTGGATCATGGTAATAATTTTGATTTCCAGGGATTAGCATCAATTTGCTGCCAGTATCTAATAATCTTAGATGAATTCAGGTATTTCCCTTTTCCAATGTAGAGTTGTCATGATAAATGGTGTTGGATATATTTGTGACCTCATTGCAAAATCTTTTCTTAGAGGAACCTGGTCTCTCTTTCAATTGACATGTTCAAAATCTATGGGCTAGCTTAGGTTTGAGAGCTGATTAAGAAGTTATAAACACCCACTACCCCAACTAAAGTTATGTTTCTACCCACCAGACCTAGAACTTTTCTACCAATATACAACAAGGAATACTTTAGTGTGATGCCCATTAATATCATTCCTAAAAATCAGCCATTACCACAGATCCCTGTGGGCCAAACACTTTAAATATCAATCTACCCTTTTGCATTATTGTGGTTATTAAACCCACATTGTCTCTGAGAACAGAACACAGCCACTTGATCTCCATCACTTAAGAATCTCGTTTCCCATTGAGATTAGAGAACTCAATTCCACAGCAGAATTCCACACAACCATCTTCAGTCTTCATAGCAAAACCACCACATAACTTTCTGAGAATGCTGTTCATTTCTTAATGACTTGGTGAGGAAGTGTCCTCCAGTGTCCCTAAGATTTTGAATAAGGAGTAACCACTCAGGTTGCAGTAATAGGTTTATGCCACATTCCCTATCTCCCTTGCTTCTACACTCTTTCCTGTATAACTGTGGTACTTAGGGGAAACATGTGCCCTCCCTCTAAGAAACATTTGGCAATGTCTGTAGACACTTTTGCTGTCATGACTGGAGATGGAGCCCTATGGCATTTAGTGGGTAGAGGCCAACAATGCTGCTAAACATCCTATAGTACACAGACCAGCCCCTTGCAACAAAAAGTTCTCAAATCCACAGTGCCTGAGGGTAGAATCAGAGATGCCGGTGTGATATCTGGACCTAGGCCTGAACCATGTAAGGACACTGAGCACTTAATTTTACCACATACACAGGATGAGAGCCTCAAATATAGCCACTGATTCAAACACATTATCCATGGGGCTAAAGGCTTAAGCAACCACAGTACGATCCACAGGGAAGAGAAAAATCCACAGAGAAGGCCATTCTTAGAATCCAGAAAGTACACAAGTAAGGTAAGAACCATGAAAGGCAGCCAACTAAACCAACAAATTGAAGAATCTCTAAACTTATTCATCTTACATAACTGCCACTTTGTACCCTTTGACAAACATCCCCCCATTTCCCCTACCTCCTGGTCCCTGGTAATCACCATTCTACTCTCTGCTTCTATGTATTCAACTTTTTCAGATTCCACATATAAATGAGATCATGCAGTTTTTGTCTTTCTCTATCTGGCTTATTTCACTTAGTATAATGTCCCTCGGTTTCATTCATGTTATTGTAAATAGCAGGGTCTCCTTTTTAAGGTGGAAAATGTATACTACAATTGCTTTATCTATTCATCTGTCAATGGGCACTTGGGTTGTTTCCATACCTTGGCTGTTATGAATAATGCTACAGTGAACATGTGAGTACAGATATCTCTTTGAGATACTGACTTGATTTATTTTAGATATATATCCAGAAGAGAGATTGCTGGAGCATTTAGTGGTTCTATTTTTAGCTTTTTGAGGAATCTCCATACGGTTTTCCATAATGGTCTTACCAATATACTTTCCCACCAACAGTGTATAAAGATTTCATTTTACTACACATCCTCACCAATACTATTTTTATTTTGTTAGAAAATAACATAAAACTAAATACAAAAGGAAAATTTAAGAATGACTACTAAAAGGGTCTGATTATCAAAATTAAAATGTATGTGTTTGTCATGTTGGCAAAGATATGAAAAGAAAAACTATTAGGAGGTAGGTAAACAGTATTTGTTGAAACATAGAAACATTAATATAACAAAGATCAAAAATAAATTGAAAAATTAAAGGCTGAAAAAAAGTAGAAAAGGCAAAAGTATAATGAATTTAAAAATAAGATAAAAATGAAAACAAAAACCAATTAAATATAAATCAAATAGATAAAAAGAAGAGCTGTAAATAACTACAGATAGTAATAAAAATTGAGTTATCTGAAAGAAACTAAGTAGAGTTTTAAAAATTGCTAAAAATCTAATTTTTATTGTGGACTTAATTTTATTCCAAGCCCCATACTACACATTTTGCATGTGTTTTCAAAGACATTGTTATTTTATTCTTCATCTCAGGGGGAAAGTGTTGAATATTCCAACATGCAGTATAACATCTGCTGTAGGTGTTTTCTGCTTAGACATTCTTTATCAGAACAAGGAAATACCTTTTTATTTACAGCTTGCTAAGAGTTTTCATCATGTGCTTTTCCTGTGCCTGTTAGGATAATTATTAATTTCTCTGGTGTCAATGTGGTACATATATCCAACTTTTGGTATGGTGTATTATCCTTCTCAATATCACCGGATTGGATTTGCCAATATTTTGTAAAGAATCATTGCATATGTGTTCCTGAGGGAAACTGATCTGTAATATCCTTTCTTGTAATGTTCTTGTCAGGTTTTGAAATCAGTGTTATGACACCTCATAAAGAGTTCTCAAATCCACAATGCCTGAAGGTGGAACCAGGGGTGCTGGTGTGACATCTGGGCCTGGGCTTGAACCATGTAAGGATGCTGGGTACTTAATTTTACCACATATTTTCCTTCTCTTTTACATATTTTATTAATCGTGGTATAATTTACATACAATAATATGTACAGACATTGAGCATTAGTTTGGTATGTTTTGACAATGGTGTAACGAGATGCAGAATGTTTCCATTACTCTAGTAATTTCACTCATACCCCATTCCCACCCAGAAGCAACTATTTACTAATTTTTAACAAACACATTGGTTTTGCCTGTTCTTGATTTTTACATAAATGGGGTTATATGGTATATATTCTTTTGCATATGGGTCTTTGACTAATATAATGTTCATGAAATTCATCCATGTTGGTAGATATATCAGTGATTCATTTTTATTGCCATGGCCTAGTCTATTGTATGACTGTATCACAAATTGTTTCATTCTTTGTCCACAGACATTTATTTTAACTTTTAACTATTATGAATAAGGTTATTCTGTACTAGTCATTTTATAGATACATGTTTCTATTTTTCCTGAAAAATATTTAAGAAAGGCATTGCTGTCAGGTGTTTAACTTTATCAAAAACTGACAACCAGTGTTTCAAAAGTTTCAAAAGTGTACCATTTCACACTCCTACCAGCAATGTGTGAGAGTTATAGAGGTTCCAAATCTTTGCTAATATTTGGTATTGTCAATATTTTTTAAAAGACTTACTTGTGTCTATACACCTGTTTCTAACTGTGGTTCATTTTTTATTCCTTATGACTAACGATGTTGTACAACTCCCTGTTCTTTTTGACAATTCGTATAACTTTTATAAAGTTTCTGCTCAGTCATGTTCATAATTTTATTGATGTTTAAATCAATTTATAGAATTCATTTAAAAGCATATCCTAGTAGAGGGGGCCTAATATGAGGTGATGGAAGACTGTTTGACTTTGAGTGGGGGGCACACAGTGCAATATACAGACCTAGTATCATAGAAATGTACACCTAATACCTATATGACTCTATGAACCAGTGCCATGCCCCAAAAAGAAGGAGAAAAGGAAGCACAACAATTATATGACCCCAGAGTGTGAGTTCTCTTTGTATCATAGCCTCTTCCATGGGCTTCTTTTCCTTGCAACAGCATCCACCTTCACCTTCCTGAGAAAAAGGTTATAACTCAGTCCTGCCTTCTCAACGCCCTTGTTCTTCTGGCAGAGCTGTCCCCTCATTCTGTGGCCCTGTCTTCATTTTAGGGGACAATGAGTGGGTTACTTCCCTTATTTGGGGAACAAAACCAATTGTTTAAATATTCTTCCATCATTCACTATTTGTATAACCTTGAGCAATAACGCCCTATCTCTGAGCCTCACTTTTCTTGTCTGCATCAGGTTGTTATAAATTTTACACTTCATTAATTATAGAATTGTACACTTGAAAGTTATATAATTTTACTAGGCGATGTCACCCCAATACATTTAAATTTTTTTTTAAAGAATATATATACCATATATTCTAGATAAAATGTAGGGCCTTTGTTATATATATGTGTTATAAATATTTTTTTCCTTGGCTGTTGCTTGCTATCCACTTTTTTAAAAAACCTCACCCAAGGATATATTTATTGATTTCAGAGAATGGAGAAAGCGGGGAGAGAGAGAGAGAGAGAGAGAGAGAGAGAAACATTGATGCGAGAGAGAAACACCAATCGGTTGCCTTCCACACTCACCCTGACCAAGGATCAAGCCTGCAACCTAGGCATGTGCCCTGGCCGGGAAATGAACCTGGCACCTTTTGGTATAGGGATGACATTCCAACCCCTTGAGCTACTCGACCAGGCCACTGTTCACTTTTTTAATATCTCTTCAGTTGAACAGAGTTTAAAATTTTGATAATATCAATTTTATCACTTTATTGTTATAATTAAAATGTTCAGTGTTCTAAGAAATTTTATTTATGGATTATTGTATGTCACATTAGTATAATATCATTCCTTAATATTTGAATTCAATGATAAAATAACCTGGGCCTCTGTTTTCTTGTGAAAATGTGTTTAATAAATAATTCAATTCTTTGAATAGGTATAGAACTACTCAGATTTTCTCCTCATGCTTCTTAAGCTTTATTTTTGAGAATTTTATATATTTTATTCAAATTAACAAATTATTATAATAAAATTGTACATAACATTTTCTTATTTTTTAGATGTGTCTAGGATCTGCACTAATGTCCTGTTTTCATTACTGATAGTTAAAACTTCTGTTTTCTCTCTTTTATTTGATCATTCTTTTTTTTACTATATTTTTTGTATATTTTATTGATTATGCTATTACAATTCTCCATTTTTTTCCTTTTTATCCCCCTCTGCACCCTCCCCTCCCACCAGCTTTTCCCCTACTTAGCTCATGTCCATGGGTCGCACATATAAGTTCTTTAGTTTCTCTATTGCCTATTCTACTCTTAACCTCCCCTTGTCTATTTTGTGCCTACCAATTATGTTTCTTATTCCCTGTACCTTTTCTCTAATTATCCCTACTCTCCCTCCCCACTGAAACCCTGCAGGTGATCTCATTTCTGTGATTCTGTTCCTGTTCTAGTTGTTTCCTTAGTTCATTTTTGTTTTTGTTTTTAAGTTCAGTTGTTGATAGCTGTGGGTTTGTTGTCATTTTACTGTTCAGAGCGTTGATCTTCTTTTTCTTAGATAAATCCCTTCAACATTTCATATAATAAGAGCTTGGTGATGGTGAACTCCTTTAACTTTACTCTATCTGGGAAGCACTTTATGTGCCCTTCCATTTTAAATGATAGCTTTGCAGGACAGAGTAATCTTGGGTGTAGGTCCTTGGCTTTCATGCTTTGAATACTTCTTTCCAGCCCCTTCTTGCCTGTAAGGTTTCTTTTGAGAAATCAGCTGACAGTCTTATGGGAACTCCTTTGTAGGTACCTCTCTTCTTTTCTCTTGCTACTTTGAAGTTTCTCTCCTTATCTTTAATCTTGGGTACTTTAACTATGGTGTGTCTTGGTGTGCTCCCCCTTGGGTCCAACTTCTTTGGGACTCTCTGAGCTTCCTGGACTTGCATGTCTATTTCCTTTCCTAGATTGGGGAAATTTGCCTACATTGTTTTTTCAAATAAGTTTTCAGTGTCTTGCTCTCCCTCTTCTCCTTCTGGCACATCTATGATTTGGATGTTGGAATGTTTAAAGTTGTCCCAGAGGTTCCTAAGCCTATCCTCATTTTTTTTTTTAATTCTTGTTTTTTATTCTGTTCCAATTGAATGTTTATTTCATCCTTCTGTTCCAAATCATTGATCTGAGTCCCAGTTTCCCTCCCCTGACTGTAATGGTTCCCTGTACATTTTCCTTTATTTCACTTTGTATAGCCTTCACTTCTTTCTTTATTTTGCACCCATACTCAATCATTTCTGTGAGCATCCCGATTGCCAGTGTTTTGAACTCTACATCTGATAGGTTGACTATCTCCTCATTGCTTATTTCTTTTTCTGGAGTTTTGATCTGTTCATTAGGGCCATATTTCTTCATCTCAGTGCTCCTGTTACATTATAAGGGATGGAACCTGAGGTATTCATCAGGGTGGGGCAGCTCACTTTTCTGTGTTGTGGTGTGGTATGTGAGGGAGGAGTCAGAGAAGGAACAATACTGCTTGCTTGGCTCTCACCTCATTTTCGGTCACTTTCCCTGCTACCCACAAGTGAATTGGGCCCTTCTGGTGCAGATTCCTGGGTAGGTGTATGTTTTAGGGCCCTGTGGGTCCCTCCATTGGACTTTCTAGGTCCCTCCAATGGACTTTCCTGTGAGGCTGGGAGTTTCTCCTGCTGCCATCACCCCCACAAGTTTTTACAGCCAGGGGTTTTGAGGCTATATTTCCCTGCTCTGGAACCCTGGGTTATGTGATCTGTCTCACACCCCCATTGTTCCTCCTGGTTTATCTGCATGCAAATGTGGGACTACCCAGTACACCAGCCACAGCCTTGCCACATCCTCTCCACCCAGGCTGCCTGTCTCTGTCCCCCTCCCGGTCTGGATGAATATTTTTTCTTTAACTCCTTGGTTGTGGGGCTTCCATACAATTTGATTCTGGCAGTTCTGGTTGTTCTTTGTTTTTAAATTGGTTGTTGTCCCTCTTTTGGTTATGCAAGGAAGCAAAGTATATCTGCCAATGCCTCCATCTTGGCCAGAGGTCTACTTGATTATCTTTAATAGGATTTTATTAATACTATTATCTACTTTTTCAAATAACCAACTTTTGTTTCTGTTGACTTTCTCCATTTTTTGTTTCTTTTCTACTTCATTTTTATGCTATCATATTTTTTTCTTTCCCTCTACTTTCCTACCTTTAATTTGCTGTTATTTTTATATTTTCTTGAGATGGAAACTTAAATCACTGATTTTTGAACTTTTTACTTTCCAATATATGTACTTCAGGGTATTATTTTTCCTCCAATAACTGTTTAAGCTGGATTTCGATAAGTTTTCTGAATTGTATATTTGGTACCATTCATTCAGCATATTTTATAGTTTCCATTTGGATCTTTTCTTTGACACATGGATTATTTAGAAGAGTATATTTAATTTCCATACTTTTGGGCTTTTCCATTTATTCTTTTGTTATTGATCATCAGTTTAATTCCATTGTGGCAAAGAAATACACTAAATAATGTCAATCTCCTGAAATTTGTTGATACTTTTTTATAGCCAAACACATGGTTCATTTTAGGATTCTGTGTGTCCTTAAAAATGTTAATTCTTTCATTTTTGGATGCAGTATTCTTTATCATCAATTAAACTAAATTAACACTGGTATCCACAAATTCCTCATCTTTACTAATTTTATTTTCTTTTTCTGTTGTGTATTGAAAAATAAGTCTTAGTATCTCCATTATCTTTTTGGATACTGATACAACTTCTAGAGAGGGCAATTACCAAGATTATTTCCTCATTTAACAAATATTTATTATCATACCACTATGCTATTTGTACCATGGGTGCTTTGAGAGACCTCGCAGTTTAGTGCAGAAGACAGTAATTAAATGAACATCTATAATAAAAGTTAATAAATTTAATAAGAAGGCCACAGCTAGATACTACAGCAACATCAGGAAAAGTAGTCCAGAAGATATGATATTTAAGCTGAATCCTGAAAAGAGAGAGTTAGTTAAATATATAAATCACTCCACTACCCTCCTCTGCCTGGCTGTGTATCAGAGGAAATCACATTTCCCAGGCCTTTTCTCCTTTAACTTCAGTGTAAATTCAGCCAGTGAGTAGCACTGGTGTACCAGACCAGTGAGAGGACGAAAAAGTTCAGTACTTGCCCCCATCTTCCTTTTTCTTTCAATAGGATCCCAAGTGATAGTTGCACCTCCTTCAGGGTTCCAGGTCTCATAAGATATCTTCTCTCTCCATGGTTCCATCTTCTTCTTTGATTTTAGCACCTAGCTGGTTTCTAGGATTAATTAAATGCCATCTCCTCACTTTATCCCTATAAGCCTAAGATTGGTAGTTATTTCTTGTTCTTGGCAATCACTAGGTTACTTACCTCCCTGCTAGCTTTCTCAGTTCTTCCACCATCCATGTAACCAATTCCTTGTATTAAATTTCTTTCTGTCTGAAATTTTACGGTGGTGTCATTTTCCTGGGTGGACCTTGACTCATATATAAGGTAAAGAGGACTAGTGCTCCAGAAAGAGACAATAGTATATTCTAAAAGTTAGTCTAGCTAGAGGGAAAGAAAGAAATACAATGGGAGGAGAAGAGAGAAAGGGGAAGTGGCATGATTCAAGATCCAGTGTTTTCAGGTGAAGAGATTCATTGATGAGATTTTCTCTAAGATCGTTACCTTAAAGGAGACTGTAAGAAGGGAAGAGTCCAGTCTGGAAACTGTAGAAGTAATTTGGGCAAACAATAATAGTAGATAGTGGCAGTGTAGATATAGAGTGAACAGACTAGGATATTTAGGAATAAGCATGAGTAGAGTTTGATGCTTAATTAAGTGGAAGAAGAGAGAGAAAAGAATGAAAAGCCACTGCTTTTAATTTTTCTCCATTTTTAAAAAATTGTAATTACATGGAGTGTGTTACAGAATAGATATTTTCCCAGCACTCTTATTTGGGGATCCCCCATTGAGTTCATAAAACCCTGCACTGATAAAACAAATGAAACGTTAGGGTATTTTCACTAGTATTTTCTTATTTTTGATACCAGGCAGGACTCATGAGAGAGATTACCACACTAATTCATGTCTGACACCTGAAGTAGGTTAGTGCTACTGTGCCAGATTTAAATGGGCCTCTGTTTGACCCATCAGCTTATTGAGGTTGGTTATACAAAGGGATCCTTGTATAGTCTAGACATATCCATAACAAGGAAAATGCCACAGTCACTACTACAAAGCCCAATTTTTTAAAAAACTTATTGCTGTGTGTCCAAACCAGTTTCTAATCATTCATTGAAATTATTCTGGGAAATTTTAGTAAAATGTAAAAAAAAATTTTAAAAACTTACGTAGCTAAGAGTTTTCACAGCCCAGTTAAGAAAGGAAGGAAAAGGGGCACTGTAAAGAGAATGGGCTATAAATCATCATCAAGCTTCTAAAGTTTGAAAGCCGAAGGTCTGTTGTTTACAATTTGTCTCCCGTTCGTAAGGAACTGTTGAAAAGAGGTAGTCTGGAAGGCTGAAGGAAGGACAGGGAGGAGTGGTCAGAAGCCACAGAAATCCTGATTTTCCACTGTAAATCAGCTAGACTGTTTTACTATTTTTTGAAGGCTCTTGAAGGTCTAGTCTGCTTCCTGTAGTGACAATGCAGTGAGGCACTCAAGAACCCAACTCTGGAGTCATGTTACCTATATTTAAATCCTGGTTTCACTGTGACTACTAGTGGGAAAAGCCCCTTAATCTCTCTGTGCCTCAGTATTGTCACCTATAAAACAGGATTTTAATAGCAAGATTTTGAAAAATTACATTTACAATAGCATCAAAGAGAACAAAATACACAGGAATAAAGTTAACTAAGGAGGTGAAAGACTTGTACACTGAAAACTGCAAAACATTGCTGAAATAAATTAAAGACACAAAAAATGGAAAGACATCCCATGTTAATTCATTGGAAGACAAAATTGTTAAGATGTCAATACTACCCAAAGTAACCTACAGATTCAACACTATTCCTAAGAATATTCCAATGGTGTTTTTGCAGAAATAGAAAAACCCATCTTAAAGTTGATATGGACTCTCAAGAGACATCAAGGAGCCAAAACAATCTTTTTTAAAAAAGGACAAAGTTGGAGGTCTTTCACTTCCTGATTTCAAAACTTTCTACAAAGCAAGAGAAATTAAAACAGTGTGGTAGTAGCATAAAAACAGACAGTTAGTGTGATGGAATTGAGGATAAAGCCTAGAAACAAGCTCTGGAAATAGACTCAGGTGATTTTGGACAAGGGCACCAAGACCATTCAATGGGGAAAAGACAATGTCTCCAACAATCGATATCGGGAAAAATGGATATCCACATGCAAAAGAATGAAGTTGGATCCTTATGCTACACCATGTAAAATAACTTAAAATGAATCAAACACCTAAATGTAAGAGCTAACACTATAAAACTATTAGAAGAATAGCAAAATTAATGCATGTGAAACTCTCAGAGCCATGCTTCACACCAAGTAAATGGCACCATCTCTGCCCATGTCTTGCGTGGATGGCTCCATGGAGCAAAAAGTGGGCTGGTTACTTTACGCAATAGTGCAACAGAGAGAAGGGCTAATTCTCTATGGTATTGAAAACACCAATAGACAACACCAAATAACTGAGCAAGAAAAGTGGAGAAGTCTAAAAATACAGAAACCAGCCCTCACTGGTGTGGCTCAGTGGGTTGACTGCTGGGCCTGCACACCAAAAGATAGCCGGTCCGATTCCTAGTCAGGGCACATGCCTGGGTTGCAGGCCAGATCCCTGGTTGGGGGCATGCGAGAGGCAGCCAATTGATGTTTCTCTAGTACATCGATGTTTCTCTTCCTCTCTTTCTTCCTTCCCCTCTCCCTAAAAATAAACAAATAAATTCTTAAAAAAAAAAAGATACAAAGATCAGTAAAATCAGTGGCAATTAATTGAATCAAATCTTATAGTTTGTGTTGCCAGTGGTGATGGGAAGCCCCTCAACAACATCCAAAAAAAATTCCAGTGAAGTCCTGGCTGATGTGGCTCAGTTGGTTGGTCATTGTCCTGCAAACCAAAAGGTCGAGTTTGATTCCCGGTCAGGGCACATGCCTAGGTACAGGTCTCGCTCCCATTTGGGACACATGTTATCAATGTTTCTCTTCCTCTCTTCCTCGTTCCCTTCCCCTCTCTCTAAAATAAATAATTTTTTAAAAAATTCCAGTGAAGGGAAAGTTTCTAGCCCACAAGACAACCCACTACCTCTTTGAAACTCTAATTGTTTGTGTCTCTATCTCTTTTTTTATCCTTATCTGAGGACGTATTTTAATTGATTTTCCAGAGAGAAGAAGGGAGGAAGGGAGAGAGAAAAAAGGAGAGAGAGAAAGACAGAAAGAGAGAAATGTAGATGTGAGAAACATCAACGGGTTGCCTCCCTTACTCACCCAATCAGGGATTGAACCTGCAACCCAGGTATGTACCCTGACCAGGGACCAAACTTACAAACTTTTAGTGCACAGGAAGATCCTCCAACCAACCTAGCCACCCAGTCAAGGTGTAATTGTCTGTTTCTTCATAGTTATCCACCTTTTTACAGCATCAACTATTTCTCAGGCAGTTTTAACATGTATTTGGAGATATCTATTATGAATCTTTTGACAGACATCTCCCCAGTCCCAGCCACAAGGAGATGGTCTCAGCTAAAAGCAGATCTGGATTATGTGACAAAGTTGGTAGCAAAGAAGCTAACAGACAATGAGCTTACTTTATTGAAGGTACAAAGGAAATAATGGTCCTCCTGCACTCAGTATTTTCTGTATATTTCAGAAAATACATAGAACATTGTGTGAATAAGTGATCACCTGATGAATAAATGAATACAGGAAGGGCATCTAGCACGACAGGTCTAGAACCATATACAAAAAATAATCATTTACATTTCAAGTATACAAAATAACATTCAGTGAGACAGGTCTTAATATCTTTGTTTAGATATCCAAAGGACTATCGGATTGTTGTTGGGAAGGAGTCGTTCATTTTTAAACTTACTAATTAAACTTTATTTACTTTTAAAAAGGTATGAAGTGGTGAAACTAAGCTACATGTGTAGAAGTTAGAGTGGTACAGACATAGTCTCAAATTAAGAAAAACCTGTTTTAAAATTAGAACCAACAGAGAATGACTTTTCCCAAAGATTTGAGTTCTCCATTCTTCACCAGCCCTGTGGGGATGCCATCTAAGGAGGACTGCGGTAGGTGAGACCATCCAGGTGGTATCCAGTGTGGATATCCTATGGCATTTATGGTCATTCAAGGCAGCTTCTTCTTCAGCTTTGCTGGCAAGGTGAGATATTGAACCCTTATCAAACTCCTGTTCTTCCAAGATTATCCTAGAGCCCACAACAAAATGAACTTCATTTCCTTGTCCTAGAATTTAGAACTGAATGACTGAAGAACAAATAGAGATTTCTAGAGGCTTTAATCACACAGAATATGTCATTTCCAAGCATTATAGAGACTTCCAGACTTTGGAAATGTAAACAAGATGGACAGTCATACTCAAAGTTTCCTTTTCCATATGGAGATCAGGTTAAATAATTCCATGGCATTGATTCAAGCAGTGTCACCAAAATCATAGATATGTGTCCTTTCTATATTACCCCAATGCCTTCTGACCATTTCCTCATTTATTGTTCTATAATGTGGAAAAGGTGACCTTACTAATTCACCAGCATACACAGCCCATGGGCAATTCTTGGCACCAAGGCGGTCAATCGTAACAGCTGATTTTTCAAAATGAAAAATGAAATAAACACTTGAGGCAAACACAAAAATTCAGTATGTGTATACTTTAAATAGCCTTGAGATTCTGTACTGCCTCAGTTAGAAAATTTAAAGAAAATATAATATATACATCACTTATAGTGAATTTAGGAAGAAACTGCAGAATTTAGGAAGAATCTGTATAACTGTGTAAACTGAGGCCTCCATTGGGAACAGAGACGCTCTGGTCCTATTCTTCTACCCAACCTTCCCAAACTAAGGTTGTTTAGTGACTTTAGGTGATCAGCTAGCCCTTCTATACCTTAGTTTTCTCAAGAGTAAGGGAGACAATAATGTTTTTCTCCTCACATTCCAGGCTTTAGTGAGACTAGATAAATTTCCTGTCTCTTAATCTCACCAAATTACTTCAGTTAGGCTTTCCATGGCCTTATTACCTCTGACCTTTGCACTATCCATGAGAAGTCAATAGGTCTTTCTGTGTGTTCAGGAATTAAACTTAAAAATTTAAAAGATTTTTGGTGCTCTTACCATCTAAGCCCCAGATGTGGCAAAGGAAGAGATTCTGCCTTTAGCAAGTTAGGGTCTCTGATACGGTATCAGGTCAGTAATGAATCAGCTCCAAAGTCTCCCCAGTTTCTGAGATGTTTGTGGTATTTCTCTGTTGATTCTTTACCTTGGTCCTATCTCAGTCAGCCACAGTTAGCTAGAAAGATAATACTGGCAAGCTGATCATTCAACCTATTATTTATAAGAAGTGGGTGACTTCCTAGGCAGTGCAATAGATTTTCCTAGTATTTTTCCTCAGGCTCTGTTTTTAAGAAGGGCTCTGCATCTCTTGAGCTAGAGCAGACTTCTTCAAAGTTTATTTTAGAAAAAGGGCCAAATAAGTCATGCTCTAAGATACTCAAAGATACTCTCTTCTATCTCATGGAAAACTTTGAATTATTTTCACTTCTGCTTCTTGATTCACCTGAAATAGAAAAGTTGATGAAACTTGCCAGGTTCTTCTGTTGTCATTCATTCAACAAGTATCTATCAGCTCCCTTCTCTGTGTTAGATACTGTGCTAAGTGTTGAGTATAATTTACACAGAACAAGATAGACCTGGTTCCTGGCTTCTTGGCACTACAAGGAGGGACCACTGAGAAAACAAGGAAACAAATAAATAATTATGATAATCCTAAGAAGTCAGCAAACAGAATTTCATACTGATAGATAAAACTGCAGAGAAATAGGGTAGAGAGCACTGTATATTGGGTGGTCAGGGGAAAATTGAAGGACCGAAGGATGAAAGAGGCACTTTGGCTGAGGCTATCTGAGGAGGTGGTTCCAGGGGAAAAGAAAAACCTGTTGTTCAGGAGCAGGGAAGTTTGACCCACCAAGGAGTAAGGTGGCCTTATTATTTGCCACTTGAAGTGTCGCCTGCAGACCAGCATCATCAGTGATCTCAGGGAACTTTAAGGAAATGTAGAATCCCAGGCCCCCCTCCAGGCCTACCGAATCAAAATCTGCATTTTTAACAAGATGTCCAGGGACCTTGCTTTCACATTAAAGCTGAGCACTGTCATAAACACTGGTTCCAACCTCGACTGCACATTGGAATTTGCTGGGCGCTTTAGAAAATTCTGATACCTGGCCCTGACCAGAGTGGTTCAGTTGGTTGGGCATTGTCTTGCAAAGCAAAGGGTTGCCAGTTCTAGTCCCTGGTCGGGGAAACCTATCAGTGTTTCTCTCTCACATCGATGCGCCTCTCTCTCTCTTCCTCCCTCCCTTCCCCTCACTAAAAATAAATAAATAAAATCTTTAAAAAAAAATTCTGATGTCCATGCCCCTTCCCCAGAGTTTGTTATGGGCTGTGAAACCAGCACTGGAATTATTTTTAAGCTCTGCAGGGGATTCTGAAATGCAACAAAATTTGAGAATCACTTGGCTAAAGACAGCACCTGGCACATGGTAGGCACTTGATAAATAGTCATGAATCACATTTGATCCTTTAGCTTTCCCACAGATTCCTGCAAAGAGGCTGCAAGAGGACAAGAACGTTACCGCTCTGCCTTAGAGCATTAAAAGTGCTACTCTCCCTAACACGACAAGCCAAATCCTGAACCATTTAGAAAAATGAGTGTGGGAACGACTATCCCAGAGAGCCATGGAATTCTTCCACATGCTGAATAACTGTTAATTTGGGCATTTTTGTGAATTTGTTAGAATCATATGAGATCATCTAACTAGCGGCTAGACACAGGTGAGGAAATGCAATGCTGAGTTGATCTCAGTGTAAAGACAACATGATTTTCAGATTCTCTACACAATCGACGAGAGCCCACACCAGAGAAAAACTTCTTTGAGGCAGTCTGGTAACATTCTTTACTAATGAACTTGGAACGGAATGTTCCTACCTTGGCATTATGAGGGAAGACTGAGGGAGGAGATGTGTGAAGAGGGTACAGGATGTGAGCTAACCAAATGTGCATAATCAGAGCTGTGGGGAAGCCCCCTGGGTACTTCCTGTGCCTGGTAAGAAATAGGCAGCCAACAGCACATACAGCTCCACACCAAAGACAATTTGGTGGCCAGAAACACAGTTTCCCATTGTCCAAGAGGGGTCCAGTGGCCAGGGAGAATTTAAAATGCACAGAGCAACCACAGGAAGTTGCAAAAGATTTTTGAGAGAATAAAACTCACTCATTTCCTTCTTGCCGGGGCCCTAAGCTTCTAAGAACTCTTTCAAATACTGCTGTTCCGGGTAAAGGACACTCATGCGCAGTTAGTAATAATGTGAGTCGGCTGTGGAGGAAGGGACAAGAAAGGAAATTTGGGTGCCACCATCAATCTGTCTTTAAAGACTTCTTCAACATTAAGGGAGAAATAAAAGGCTTCAACCGAAATATTGCGATATTCTGACATAGAAGAAATATGAAAACCCAAGAAATATCTGCATTAACCCTTTCAGGCTCTTCAACAAACTACTGAGTCAGCAAAGTAAACGGATTTCCAGGCAGGGGCTGCCCATTCCAAAGCATAGGCACTAAATGAGGTTGCCATGTTTTAAGGAACATGTAAAGGTGTAGGTAAACTTTGAGTCTAAGCAGAGTTGAAGAATAACATGGGTGAAAGAAGGTGTGATATATGTCCCATCCCCAGGGATAAATGTCTTTGAAAATAGGAAGTAGACTTTAAATGTGAACAATGTAATACCAAGAAGATGGAATATTCTTTGGAACCAAATTATTTCACATAATGTAAATAAATAGTTTATGTCCAGTGTAATTGTTTCTGTGAGTTTCTTACAAAACCGGCACGTCTGCCCTGAGCTGGTATGGTTCAGTGGATTGAGTGCCAGCCTGCGAACCAAAGGGTGGTGGGTTCGATTTCCAATCAGGGCACATGCCTGGGTTGCAGGCCAGGTTCCCAGTAGGGAGGCAACACAAGAGGCAACCACACATTGATGTTTCTCTCCCTTTTTTTCCCCTCCTTTCCCCTCTCTCTAAAAATAAATAAATAAAATCTTAAAAAAAAATAAAAAGAAAATTGTCACATCTGCTTTCCACAGGCTGTGTGCACATGGTTCCAAACCATGAAAACAACCTAATGAAGTACAACTCTTGGCCCATGCCACACCTACACTTGGATAGTTGAAAGAGGCCAGAGAAAAACATACTAATGGGTTACCTGGACCTATGTTAAACTCATGACCCCAAACCTCAAATGGACCTTCCTGCTGTCAGGCATTTCGTATGTGCCGATGCCATTCCCTCTCCCACTCTCCTTAATGACTATTTCCCACCTTCTTTCTTCTGAAATGTTCCATCTCTCCTCCTTATTTATCCCCCTAAGCTGATACTGGCCTTGCTTTCTAGTTCAACATTTTAAGTAGGAATCAGAAGAGAAACTCCCCACTCTCCCACCATCACATCTAACCAGCTGCTATCTGTGCATGTCCATGGATTCTGCCTTCCCTATTTTCTCTAAGGATAAGCTGTCACTGCTACCAGCCAAGGCCGACTGCAGCACTTGTGCACTGGATCGCATTTTCTCTTGTAGCCTCAAGGACCTCACTCTCTACCGCATCATCACCGTTATCATCATCGATATCGTCATCATCGTCTTGTCTCAGCCCCGGGAGCATGCCCACATGCTCTAACCTTCTCCGTCTTTTTCACCTGCTCTTGACACTCATTCCACTCAACTCCTTCTGTGACCAACTAATTTCTCTGCTTCTTTTCAGTGGAATACTTCGCAAAGGATTTTCGAAAGATTTGTTCCTGCTATATCTCTAGAGTTTAGGGCAGAATCTGGGACACAGTAGGTGTTCAAAAATTTGTCAAATGAGTGAATGCACAACTACAGCCAATTTGGCCATGGCAGCAGTGGAAAATATCAAACAAGTCAAATCAGTTTTAACATCAAAATGGTTGTGTCCATTAACACAGATAATTCCACAATATTGACTAAGAATCAGTTGTGTGCTAAGCATTGCATTATACTCATATAACATTATAGGGAGATGGTGATTGTGTTTTACTCTGCCTTTAAGCAACCTAAAGGGAGTAATAGGATGTAGGTGGTATACAAATGCAAACCGGGTGACACATTCAAGGAAAATATCATAGCAATTCTCACCTAGAAAGAATTTAATAGCTTAAGTATGTATGAAGGTCCTGCTGTGTTTGTTTCTAGCTGAAGTTTATACTTGGGTTTTTACAATATGCCAATAAGTGCTTTACAGGTATTAACTCATTTAAAGCTTACAAGAGTCTCACAAAATACTGTAAGTAGTTTTTTTTTTATTCTCACCTGAGGATGTGTTTATTGTTTTTAGAGAGAGAGGAAGAGAGAGAGAGAGAGAGAGAGAGAGAAACATCTATTAGTTGCCTCCCATACATGCCCCAACCAGGGACTGAACCCAGAAACTTTTGGCAAAGGGGAGAATGCTCCAATCAACAGCCACCTGGCCCAGGTGAAATAAATACTATTTTAAATCCAGTTTTACAGAAGACAGAGGTCAAGTAACTGACCCAAGATAGCACAGCATAAAAGTAGTGTAATTCGATAAATAATAAAGCTGTAAATGTATAGACTAAAAAGCAGAAAGAAGCTGGACCTACTAATCACCAAAACACGCCTATTGACGAGTATCACCTACTCATCATCAGGTACTATGTGGAAACAATCCCTAATAGAGTATGTGGTCTCCTCCTCCCAGAAAAATCACTAATGGGATAGGAGGGCCTCATCCCACTGTTTCTTAAACTTTAATATGAATATAGGTCAACTGGGGATCATGTTCAAATGCAAATTTTGATTGAACAGGCCTGAGTGGGGCCTGAGATTCCGCATTTCTTACCAACTCTCAGGAGATATGGACTCTGCTGCTACTGTGAGTAGGAAGGACTTAGGCAAACTAGTACCTACACATAAGTTAAAATACACTGACCAATCTGTTAATTAACAAGCAGAGAAATCACCCCCAATGAGTGAGGTATAGGTTACAATGAAAGATAAGCTCCTTCTGTCCATTTTAACCATCTATCAAAGGAAAGTCAAGGTTTCTTGAAAAATCTCTTTTAAGTGAATGATTGTTGCCAATTTTTATGTCAGTTACAGTTTTTTTTTAAAAAAAAGCAAAATCCTCAGAGATGCAATTGATTTAATCCTTGGCCCTTTAATTTGTCTGTTGTTCCCACTGGCCTAAAGTTTACCTCTTAAAATACCTTTTTGGTTTATCTTTAACCCAGAAGCATGGGTCTTTTCCTGGTCCTTGGCTGCCTCCCTGCTTCCTCAGCCTAAACAGAAGTCTACCCTGCTGTGGTCACTTTTCCTGCTTGCTGCTAAAGGAATTTTAGGAAAACAAAAGTACAGAGTCCCCTACTCCCTCCATGCCCCATCCAGGAGGCCTTTTTTCTTTGAGATTCTGCTGTCTGGCTCCACAGGTGAAGTTGCCCCAGGAGCAGAGCACCTCCTTTCTTACTTAACAGGCATAACGAGGTTAGAAGGTTAAAGTAGCCTGTCCTTCAAAGCATTTTGCAAAGATTAACTAATCAGGACAACCAGCCTCTGGCAGAGCAGAGGAACATGAGCTCCACAGTCACAAGGGGAAGCTGCCCCAGGCAATAAGGGGACTGGTATTTCTACAGACAGGAGGAAGATTCAAGCATAAGTTGGATGGCATCTCAGAATTGTGTATCTGTAACACATATGTGTGTGTGTGTGTGTGTGTGTGTATGTATATATAAGAGGTATAAATATATTACATGTAATACGGTGTATATTTTATATGTTTATTTTTATGTATAATATACCTCATATATACATATATAATCCTTCACACACACACGGGCACTGTTATGGGCTGAATTGTGTCACTCTTAGGTCCACATTTCCCCGCTTGGTGTGGCTCATTTGGTTGGAATGTTGTCCCATATACCAAAAGGTTGTGAATTCAATTCCCGGTCAGCGCACAGGCCTGTGTTGCGGGCTCAGTCCCAGCTGGGGTGCATATAAATGGCAACCAATCGACGTTTCTCTCTAGTATCAAAGTTTCTCTCCTTCTTTCTCTCCCACTCTCCCTTCCTTCCCCTCTCTCCGAAATCAATTAACATGTCCTTGAGTGAGGACTAAAAAAAAAAAATTTTATATTTTGGAGTCCTAACCCTTAGTACCTCAGCATGGAGCTGTATTTGGAGAGATAAATTAAGTTCAAATGAGGTCATATAGATGGACCCTCATCCAGTATGACTGAGGTCCTTATAAGAAGAGGAAATCTGGCTATAGACAAGTCACAGGAGTAAGACTCTGTGAGGACACAGAGGGAAGACAGCTAGGTATAAGCCAAAGAGGACACTTTCATCTTGAACTTCTAGCCTCCAGAAAAAAATTAATTTCTGTTATGTAAGCCACCCCATCTGTGGCACTTTGTTATGGCAGCCCCAGCAAACTCATTGCACGTAAATACACACAGATACACCCAGGATGACTAGAAAGTTTAGAAAGACAAACACATTTTAAAAGGTTTATTATTATCACCTTACAATAAATGATAACATAATATTATCTAAAAGTCAAGACTTTAGGGCCACCATCTCTAGGCACAAACATCTTGCCTTATCCATGCACTGGGAGAGAGAAAGTCAACCAATAAAACTGAGAAAGGAATTAAGAATGCTAGCACGTAACTTTCTGCCAGATTTGGGAGAGAAGGATTCTCTTTCCAGAAGAATAACTTCTTTAGAGTTATTTTTCGTCTGATGGTCATTGGGTTTTCTTTGACTTTGTTCCATTGGTTCAAACACAGGACTTTGCTTGGCCATTAACTAGACACCCTCTGTTTTGCCTTGGACCTCTTTGTACTTTGTGAGCATTCTTCCCACACACTCCCCAGTGAAGTCTTAGAATCAGGAAAAGTTATGCCTGTCTTGGGCTGGTTAATCATTACCAAGAATTTGGAAATGCTTTGACTACCACTATGCACAGAAACTGGCATGTCAGAGTGAAAACAAAACCTTAGAAATGAGAAGAAAGAATGACTGAAAAGAAAAGAATGCAGTCCAGCTCCGGAAAATATCTGGCTTTAGGGGGGAAGTGACACAGTAGTGATTATAAAAATAGCAGTGCCACTGTTTCATTAAATGAGGAAGTCCAAAAATAAGTATTATAGACTGAGTTAACAAGTTACCATGACATCTCAAGTCACCAAAAGGGAAGGAAAGGGGGACTCATACATTTAAAAATATGTTATATATGACAGAAGCTTTCTATAGCTCACTTCAAGTAAAGTTCACGAATGACAAAGTAGATTTTATTATCTTTATTTCATACGTGAAGAACTATGGAGTAACTAAGTATAAACATTGTCTGTTGAATAGCCCAACAGACATGACCAATCCATTTCTCTCTTGCTGTCTTTCCCTGTGGAAGATGGAAAAGGTAAATATTAGCTTTCTCTGCCTTATTTTCAGCTAGCTACCACCTTACTATATGACAAAGTTCTAGTTAATGATATGTAAGCATATTCAGAAGGCTCCAAAATTTATATCTTAGTCTGGACTTCTAGTTTAAACCCAGACTTTTGTATCCAACTGTCTACTGAACATCTTTAGTTTGGTAGCTAATAAGAATCTCAGCCTAAGGTGTCCAATCCTTCCTTTTGAACTTTCTGGCTATCTCTGCCCTCTGTCAGTCTCGATCATCTAAGAATATACCAATTCTGTTACCCCCAGTGCACAAGCCGGAAAAAATGACAAGTCTTTTTTTCTCTCACACTCTGTCCATATCCAGTCAATTCTCATATTCTGTAGATCCACTGCTTCTCCTTCTACCCACTGCTACCAGCCCGCTTCAAGTCCCCAGCATCTCTTGCTTGAAAGCCTCTCAATGGGACTCCTTTATTCCATCCTACAACCTCCTTCAGTGTAGTCTCAACATAGCACCCAGAGTGAGTCTGTTACAATATAAATGAGACCATGCTCTTCCTCTTCTCAACAACTGTCCCACAGCTTCTTGTCTCACTCAGGGGAGAAGCCAAACTCATCACAGGAACCCAGAAGTCTCTACATGGCCTGGCCCCCTAACCTCTTTGATCTCTTGGCTCACCCTTTTCCCCTGGCCCATTCTGTTCCAGCCACACTAACCTTGTATCAGATGTTTGCACTTGATAGACCCCCTCTCTGCAAAACTTCACCTCCAACTTATCTACATGGTTTACTCCTCTGACACCTTCTTGTCTTTAATCAAGTGTCATCTATTCCGTGGTGGCTTTTTCTGACCCACGGCAGTTAAAATGCAATCTCTCCTCAGTACCAGCAGCTGAAACACTCTACTCTCTTTCTGGACTTATTTGCTCTATAGTATCTATCATTATCTAGCGCTACATGTTTTACTTACCTTATTTACTCTCTGTTTCCCTTCACTTACATGTCAGTTTCATTTGGAGAAAGATTTACTCTGTTTTGTTAACTGCAGGAGCACCTAGAATAATACCTGACCTGAAATCACTGCTTAATATGTGATTGTTTTAATTGGTTCACTAATCATAGGAGAATTTGGAGGAGATAATTTGCTTCCTTATATAATGAACAAGCATCAGAGAAGTCATCGCTACCTTTAAAAATGCTGAGAATAAATGAACAAAAGGATAGAAAAGTCTTAATGTCATGTTCAGCCACGAAGCATTCCCTGCAATCTCTTATCCTTAGACATCTAATCTTGTGAGGAACACTTCACCTTATTCACATTAAACAGGTGTTGGCAAACTAAGCCCCACAGGCCAACTTTGGCCTCCTGCCTGTTTTTATAAATACAGTTTTACTGTAATTGAGTCACACCTTCGTATTTACATAATGTTTATGGCAGCTGTCATCCTACAACATAGTTGTAAGGCCCACAAAGCCTGAAAGATTTCCTGTATCTCCCTTACAGAAGCAGTTGTTCAACTCTTGACTTAAACAAATGTTGAGCTTTGTTTTCAGTCAAATGCACTGTGGTGGTCACATGCTGGTGAGATGTCCTGCTGCAGGGAGCATCACTGAATGACAAACCCAGGTGCTGCCCTCCGGGTCCACAGCCACATACTGGGAAAGCAAGCTTAGGCAAACCGCCCTTCCCCAGTGTCTAACCACAGGTGTCATTCCTGTGAGATGCAGGGCTCCTTCAACAGGTGACTTTGGCTCAAGGGCTCCCCTCAATGTGGCCAAAGCTTCCTTGCAGCTGAGCTGGAATCTAAGGCTCTCCCTACCCAACAATCCTTGCTTCCCTCTCTCCTCGGAGGGATCAGACTTAAATTGTGGTTTACCCTTCTCCCTCCTCCTTTACCCTGCACAGGTGTTTGCTCCAATAAATCTCTGTCATATCTAGTCTTGTTTTGCCTTCTGCTTCTCAAATAACACAAACATTCTTGACTAAATATTTGTGTTAGTCTGAATTCTTGACTGTAGTCACCGTACAGGTAAGAAGTAATTTTTAGATTCAAACCAACAATGGCCTGACTCAAAAGCTCACTTTTTCTCAACAGTACTCTACTACTACTATTCCTCTATACACTTGTTTTGCTTCCCTCCTCTAAGTCATTAATTCTATAAAGAGTCCACAAAACCTTTATGGTCATGGACTATATTTTACTAACATTCATAGTCTAACACCTAGTTGAAATAGTCAAAAACAGTCTGTGACTTATAATATTGGTTAGATGGATAAATAAACAAATGAGCCAATATTTATTAACTATCTAAAATATGTCAATTTGGTTAAAAGTTTTGCTGTATTTACAATCTAGTTGAAGCAATGTTATACAAATGACAAAGAACAAGAAAGAGCTACCAGTCATGTTGCCTAAAATGTGCTAATAGGTAAGAGCCTGGAGATGATGGGATCAAGAATGAGGTTATGACAATAATACTGATATGATGTAATAAGGAGCTGAACTTGGATGCACAGTGGAAGTTGAAATAAAAGGAAAATGGGAGTGAGATCTTCAAAAATCAATAATCGACAGGCCATTAATTGGTCATAGCAGTCAAACAAGAGTAAGGAGCAAGGTGAACTCAAACATTTTGAGCGTGGGTACCTGGAAAGACGGAGTCTCATCTGCAAAAAAAAAAAAAAAAGGATTTTAAGAAGAGAGCTGGAGTGGGGTAAAGGTGAGGCGGTGGAGGGATTGAGCAAAGAGGAAGAAGGACTCATGGACATGGACAGCAGCGTGGTGATTGCTGAGGGGAGGAGGGCATAAGGGAACTAAATGGTAATGGAAAAAATACAATAAAAATATTTTAAAGAAAACATCTAGTTTATTAAGCAGGGGTTTGTGAATTCTGTTAGGGAGTGGGAAATTGTTCCAAAAATCATTTAGAAGATACTAAAGAAATGAGATTAGCCCTGACAAAGGGCTGTCAGGACCAGAGACAATCTTGAAAGTCATTTAACTCAGAAAATAGTTGAAATTATGACAGTGAATGAGTTCTAGGATGAAGAGTATGAAATGATAAAAGTAAAATCAAGTGTGATCCTGTATTTAAGAGGTGGGAGGTGAAAAACCCACAGATAAAAAAAATGTAAAAGAAGTAGACAAGGAAAGATGAGAATCAGAATTCACGTGATTCAGAGACCAAGAGGAACGAGAATTTCAGGAAGAGAGTGCTCATTGATAACAAATGATGCAGAGAACTTAAGAAGTTTGGACAATATGGTTTAGAGATTTGGAAGCAAATGAAAGAGATTAAATAGGTGAGAACTTGAAGGGTCAGCATGATCAACCATCGGCTTATTAGTTTGGTTTTGTCTGTGTTGGTTGTCTTTTTCTTCAAAGGAGACTATTCATGTTTTCGGCAGAGAGTAAAACCTATATGGAAGTTAGAAATTGAAAAGAATTTTAAAAAGAGAAAGACAGATAGCAAGTTTGTAGAGAAGTTGGGATGGGGGACGACAGAGAACAAAAATGAGGAGTCTAATGTTGGAAAGGAAGATGGAGTAACTCACTCTCTGTCAGCGAGAAAGAAAGGAGGAGAGCATCTAAAGACAAATTCCCACACCATCTTTCATCATGTCATACCAGAGCTATATCCAGGGTGTTATTTGGCATCAGAGCTCCACTGTACTTTAATTCCTACATTTGTGAATCCTGAAAGAAGGTTAGAGCCTATCTAAGCCAATCCCTCACCTACATGAACTTATTCAACTGTATTTCCATGGAGCCTAACAAACGTATCTTTCTTGTGTGTTTGAATATTCCGCATAGCCTTAGTAAAAACATAATTATCATCAAGTGAAACCTTACATGACTATCCAGATGAAAGTGATAAAATAAAGAAAAAAGATGCGGGCGAAAAAAATTGCTCTGATTCTTTCAAAGTAAAGCTATGGTAAAAAGCAGTAGGGAAATGGACTAATTTCAGCCCATCTGGATAATGAATTTCTGAGAAAGTCCTTCACATTTTCTTCTAAATGAATTTTCTTTGGGCCACTAAAACAGGCATTTTATTCAATGTCTTAAATAGCTCTTGTAGATTTCAAGTTACCGTTATTGAGAGTCTTGAAGTCATTTCAACTGGGCAGCTTACATATTGCTGGAAGCCTTAAACTAGCTTGCAAAGATCTCATTAATACCCTTTCTCATGTAAATATTTCAGTATACATCAGTTTCTTCATTAGTCTTTTTCTGGTTATTTTTTCCTTATTTCTGTGGTTTCTTGAATTGCTATATTTCAATGTGGGAGTGTGTCAGAGTGATGCCTCAAAACCTGCTAAATCAAAAGTATTAATTCAACTCACAGGTTTCATCGGGGGTGGGTGGGGGGCATGAGGACAGGTTGGTGAGGAGGGAAACGAAGAAAAAGACCTGGAAGGGCTCTTGATATTGTTTATTCATGTAAAGAAGAATTTGGAAGAGTAAATTTCTCCCTCCTAGTTTCTTTCTAATGTTTCCAGTCTGTGGAGCTGCTCTAATGAGTTGAAATTTAGATTAAAGCAATAGCTGCAACTTTGATTTCAAAAGCTCTTGCCAATAATGATGTCTCCATTTGAGGGAGATGAAGTGGAACAAACTAGAGGTTAGGGATCAAAACACTTGGATTTAATTCCTGGCTCTGACCATTCACTCCTCTGAAACCTCAAGCCTGTAGTCCCGCCCAGGCATAGGCACACGCCACACGCTCCCCGGAATTGAAGAGAGCACCCAGAGGCACTACCTCAGGCCCATCACTTCAACTTTGTGAAATTACATTACCTTAACCCAGTGACTTTCAACCTTTTTCATTTCATGGCACACGTAAATTACTAAAATTCTGTGGCACACCAAAAAATATGTTTTTTGCTGATCTGACCAAAAAAGGTATAATTTTGATTCATTTATACTGGACAGCTATTGTTGTGTAGCCTGTTGTCATTGTTTAATTTGACAGTCTAAGGGGAAAAAGGTTAGTACCCCTGACTAAGTAGTGAGGTATTACGTTTTAAAATTTATTGCAGCCCACCGACTAAAAATCACTCTCTTAACCTATAAAGACGGTGTGGGCCTCACTAGGGAGTCTTAATTCTCACTGCACATTAAAAATACCTGGGGCAGTTTTTTAAAATGGTGGTACAAGGCCCCATCCAAGACCAACTGAATCAAAGTATCAGAGGGTGAGGTCCATGTGCTGGTGTTTCTTCAGAATGGCCCAGGCATTCTAATGAACAACCAGAGCTCAGAACCACTACGCTGATCTTTAGGCTTTTTACCAATCCCTCAGCACCTAAGAATTGTGTACTCACTCCAAGGCGTGTGCCCAGGAGGAGACCAGAGTCCGTCAGTGGCTTTATGCTCACAAACAACATCGCCGGCTTGGGCCCCAGAGATCTGTGCAGAATTGATCCTCGGGGTTTCTAGGCATAGAAATATAATTTGAGCACATGCCCAAAGCCAGGATTTTATACTTTGCTTTCTCTCTTACCACTTTCTCTTTTTAATTAAAAAATAACCATTTTTACAGTTTGATGAATTTTTTTTTTATGTACACACTTGCCCAGATCAAAATGAAGAACATTCTGAGCCCCTCTGGAGACTGGTCCTACTGTTTCGGGAGGACACAGTAGGTCTACACAACCTGGTAGGTGCCGTATCTCTGATATCTGTCACATTATTTTCTAATTGTATTGATGCATCATAAAATATAAAATTGAATGTAATCCTCCCATTTCTTTGGCCACTATTTGTGAAGCTATCACACATGCTTTCTTACTCCTTTGATAAATATGTGCCCAATTTTCTCTTTATTTCCCAAGGACATTAATTCTATTAGCCTACTCTACACTGGCTCTTGAAAGCAAGGAGTGGGTCTGTCTTCCTCGCTCATGTGTATGCAGCCTTTATGTGCTTATGAACATTTGTGGAATGAATGCTGAATAGATACCTGATACTGGGGTGGGGATAAGGCATAAAAAAATAGGAGATATGTTCCAACTTCATAAAGTTTTCTATCATGTCGATGGGTTGAGGGGAATTTGGTTTAGGTACGTTCCAAATGTACTTTGTGAGTAATTATGAAACAAATCTCAGTGCAAAATTATCTAACGTTGACTAAAGCTTCAGGAGACTAAAACTTACAGGGGCCAGAGGAAGCAGAATGAAGAGGTAATCGGAGTGGGGGCCTAATTAGAGTAATTTCCTGGATGAGGAGTTCACGTCTTGGGAGATGCAGAGAGAATAGGGAAGAGATTATGCCAGATTAGGGGAAAGATTTGAGAGAAGCCTAAAGAGCAAACATCTAGCCAGTCTTGTGAAGTATCCACACATTTTCTGAGTTGAGAATAAAAGACATGCTGGGGAGAAATAAGAGAGGAGGAAGAGAAGTAAAAATAAAACCAGTTGATGGAGGGTCTAAGTAAAAATAGGCTGGCATTTGTATTGTCCCAGTGGATATACTGCAAACAGCATTTGCAGAAGCTTGTTCTGACAGCTACGTCGAGGGCAGAGAGAAAGGTTAAAGGCAAATAGAATGATTAGGAGCTGCTTCCACAATCCAGATATGAACCTTATTTTGGGTGGTCGGTAGTAGCGATCGCAAGCAAAGACGTGCATCTAAGAACTGTCCCAAGGCTTTAGAAGGTAAAGGGGGTGAGGTGTTCAAAATCATACCTGGGATACTGGTATTAGAGAAATGGAGAAGTTGGGACTGGATGACTACCTGGGGGAAAAACTGATGGTTTTTAACTTACTGCCCTGCTTGGTATTGGGCATGATTTGCTTCTGGTATTTGGGCAACACGAAACTCACATGTGAAATGACTGGACCACAGAGAAGAAGAGGGGCGGGTAATCCCACTCCATTCCCTGCCCTGGAATAGTTTGAAGCAGCAGAGACTATTTTATCCACACTTGTTATCTTCTAGGTACATTCAATGTATTTATACATATGCTTTCCAGGAAAAGTATGAAAGAGACAACTAGGAGTGAACCTGGGGAAACTGGTGGGACCGCCATTTTCTGCTCAGGTGAAAGGAGCCTCTGCAGCTGCAAGTTTGGCTGAGCCTTTGTCTGCAAACATGTGAGCATCCCTGACATGGAGCCATGGAAGGAAACACCAGAATCTCCCACAACTGCACATCAGACCTTAATAGTAGCAAAAGCTAGACAGTAGGATGATTGTGTCTCTTTAAAAAGTGCCTGATGATTACTAACCGTGTTTGTATCTTATTTGCGGATGTGCCAGAATAGATATAATCAGAGCACATTCTTCAGGGTGGGAACTGATCACCCTGAAATTTATAAAATCCTCATGTACCATGAACAACATTCATTTTGTAATTCTCCAGGTATATAACTGGTGGTCTCTTTTCCCTAAATCATCAAATGTTGAACATTACTGGAGGCAAAATAGCAGAACCAAAGGAGCAATAATAAAGTCTGGCATGACCATTTTTAGACAGAGTGGGAGAGTGTGCACTACCTCTGGAGTAAACAGCTGACCATGGATGTGAAAATAATACAGCCCGACCAGCGTGTTCTCACAGCAGCAAAGAAGGGAACATAGGAGTTAGGTGGAAAGGAGTTCTGCCAGGAACTTTTCCAGTCAATTGTTCAGGCGATTTATGTCACTAAACTATACAATTTGTCATCTTTCAGACAGCAAAGAGCAAAACAGACATATACCCACCCACCCCACCCCCCAAAAAAAGGAAAGGAAAAAATAATCAAAATGGAGCAAGGAATAATGCTTTTTGCAGTACAGGACATTAAGTGCGAAGTGTTGCCCGTAAGTTTTTGTTTTTGTTTTTTAAATGGATTCCCAATACAACATATTTGTGCCCATTCTGCAGATGTTAAAAAAGAAAAATCTCCTATTGTCACTAAGATATGTTAATGTAGTTTTTTAATTTGGCCACAGTGTTTCATTTTGTTTGGGCCTCTCCATAATAAGTGAAATGCATAATAAAGTGAAGAGTTGTTGCTTTGCTGTGATTACGCACCATAGCCAGGTACCTGCTTTTGTGTTCAAAGATACTTGGATCAAATACATTGATTGAATGGTAGTGGTAACTCAAGTTCACAATAGATTATTAATCTTAACCTAGACATGAATTTAACTCGACATGAAACAAAGAAACTTGAAAAGATATTAATCATTTCAGGACTACTTGGCCTTGTGTAAGTCAATCTCAGGTACTAGTCGGTCAAAAATTGTTACAGTTGAAACAATATTGTTGTGAGAATTGGCAAAAAAAACTTTAGCAGACACTGAAGAAATCCAGGGAAGGTTCTTAAGTCAAAAGTAACATAACTAGCTCTGGTTGCTGTGGTTCAGTGGATTGAATGCTGGCTGGTGAACCAAAGGGTTGGCTGTTCAATTCCCAGTCGGGGAATTGCAGGAATTCCCAGTTGGGGATGTGAGAGAGGAAAGCACACATTGATGCTTCTCTCTCTCTCCTTCTCCCTCCCTTCCCCTCTCTCTAAAAATAAATAAATAAAATCTTTTATAAAAATGTAACATAACTAAAGTTGGAATTGGCTCTAAAAAACATTCTGAAAGAGGCAAAGTGAGTCTGTGTGCTCCACTCCTTTCAGTGAACATTATTTCCAGGACCTCCATTCATCTTCAGATCACTTTAGTCTTGGCCATGTGCATGTTAAATTCTGACAATCAGAGCATGACATTGGGGCATTTCTCTCCAATGTTGCCACAGGGGCAGGCTACAGTCCTTCTATTAGAGAGCAAGAAGCATGATCTTGATCCATATGAGTGTCTCACTTGTGTTTCTGGTAAGACAAGCAGTATTCCCATACCATGGAAAAGAAAAGGTTGAAGTAAATTTTAAGGGTTTTGTTGTGTGTTTTTTTTTTTAATTTTTGAAAGAGAGTGAAAGAAGCATCAACCTGTGGTTGCCTCTCGCATGCCCCCTATGGGGGACCTGGCCTGCAACCCAGGCATGTGCCCTCATTGGGAATCGAACCAGCAACCCCTTGGTTTGCAGGCCAGCACCTAATCCACAAGCTACACCAGCCAGGTCTTGAGTTGTTTTTGTTTTTGCTTTTGTTTTAAAGTTGAGACTCTCAATATCCTTCTATGATATATATGTGGTAAAGACAGGAAAAGACCAATGTCTAATGAAATATAACTGCGGATTAAACATTAATACAGTAATAACGTTATACATTAAGTGGGGCTGTGGAAAAACAAGGAGTGTAATTAAAGAAAAGAGATGGCCACTGTATGAGTTGAGAGTATGAAGACTGAGAACATAATTTCAGGGGTGTTTTATAGAGGGTAAGGGGCAAAGAAAAGGTGATCAGTAGGCTGTTCGGAGGATCATTAGAAGAGAAGAATTAAAAGATAAATCACAAGGCCCGCTTGCCAATCAAGATAAATTATAGTCTGTGTTTGCAACAACAAAGGATCATTGAGAAGAAAAACAAAAACAAAAAAGAAATGCACATGTGGCCATTCCTGTACACACATACTCTGTTACTCTTTGTTCCCAGGGATCTTTGTTTCCTCTTTCTGTAGAGAGATTATTGAAATAAAGGTAGGGAGGAATGTGTCCTTTGAGCTCGAAACTACAACAAAAGTATTTTCTCCCTTTGGGATTCTTGACATCCCTTGTACTGCCATGGAATTTGTTTGGGGTGGTTAGGCCGTGTAAAAGGGCTTCATTTCTTAAGTCCGGGAATCCCTGCGCAAACGGCGGTGGCAGAGTTGACTTGCGCTAAGGCCAGTCTATTGTTCCTTAAGCTCTAACTGTTCAATAAGTGAAGGCAAACTAAAATTATCTCTTCAACTAAGAATAAAACACCCATAAAAGTAAAAATAAGTGACCAAACCCAGTTTACAGTCAGTGGTATGCAAGTTTCTTCAAGGGTAAACACTGTGCAGCAGATTTCAATGCTTGCCCGTAAATGTAAGGTGGGGAGGAATGTTCCAGTTTACACTCCAGAAGGGCAGATTAGGGTATTAAGCATACTATAATTTAGAGATACTCAAAACCCACGTCAGAATACAGAGTAGCTCCCTGATCTCAGCCGAAGTCCAGAAGTTCATGAGTTCTAATCCTCTCTGCTCAATGCACTACTGCACTCCCCAAACCTATCCTACTGCCAAAACCGGTCTCATCCACGGTCACACATTCTTTCATTGACTCATTTAACAAATATTTATTGTGCCTCCGGTATGCGCTAGGCGCTCTGTTATGCTTTGAGGGAATCAAGATAAAAAGACACAGAATCAAGCGTGGGAGGGACATGTAAATCAACAATTAGAGTGCAGTGTGATAGCGGGCTGTGATGGAAGTATGCCCAAAGAGACCACACAGGTGGGGGCACCTAGCTCAGTCTGGAGGTGGCCGGGGGGCTGGGGTGTGGCAATTTAGGAATGAATGAACACAGTATTTTCAGATCAAGAATTTCAGGAGTACAGGGAAGAGCAACAGGAAATAATGCTGTCTACTTTAGGGATCTTAAAAACCCCTGCCTCCAAGTATTTCCTCCTTAACTTGATGCTTGAAATAGTCTCATCCGTAATAACTTTGAATTAAGGTTCTGTTAATACTGGAATGTTTCTTTAAAAAAGCAAAATGTCTGAGCATTCTTTGCCAGCAGCATGTTAGCTTAAACTAGCAAGCCCTGAGAGAAAGAATCATTAGACAAGAAAGTGTCTAATGAAAGAAAAAAAGTAAAACCTAGCTAAGGCATAAAAGGTTTGCAATGGACCATATCTGTAGGACACCCAAAGTCAGGGAAAATGGTCCTGGGTGCTTGAAAAAAATCTGTACCAACAGAGAAAAGGAGAGTATAATAAAAAAAAGCAAATGTGTGTTATCTGCCATTGAGTCAGGTCTGACTCCTGGCAACCCTGTAAATGAGTGATACCCACAATACCTTGTACTCAGAAACTCTGCTCGGCTCCTGTAGACACATTCCTATGGCTTTTTTTGTGGAACCCATTCATCTCACATTTGCTCTTCCTCCTTCCCTGCTGCTTTCTACTTTTCCCAGCATTACTGTCTTTTTCAAAGAACCCTGCCTTCTCATGATATGCCTGACGTAGGTCCCCGGCTCTTTTAGACAGGTGTCATGGCACCAGAACATCCTTGCCATGACCACGGAGCTGTTGAGGGGGAAGCACTCTTCTGAGAGTTCTCGCTGATTTTGTGATGTCTGAACACGGGGTCACGGTCACTGAGTTCGCTTTCTTCATTCTACCCTGTCAGTCAAGCAGTCTTAGACAGTGCTTCTGAAATTTCAGAGGGCATGTGGAGCCCCTGGGGGATCTTGTAAAAATAGGGATTCTTGTCCAGTAGATCTAGGGTGGAGGCCTGAGAATTTGCATTTCTCACAATTTCCCAAATGATGCTGAGGCTACCTGTCCCAAGACCACGCTTGGAGTCACCAGGGTCTAGGAGACTGGCCTTGGCATTGCTCACATCTCTCCTCTTGCTCCCACAGAGTCCAAGTCATCTGCCTCTCCCCGGGGGGAATTGTCTTGCGGCTCCATCCGTTCTCCACGCGGCACAGGCTGATAATTTAAAAAGTGAATATGACCATGTCATGCTCCTACTTAAATCCCTCCAGAAGATTACCTTTTCAAAGAAGTTCTTTTAAAAATTCATTTTAGTTGAACTCTTAATACAGAAGCTTTTCTGAAATCCAACATTTGAAATGTATGCAAATGGCGCCACTCTAGGGAGGCTAAGAAGAGAGACCAAGGTTCTCTCTCCTCACTTGCCCAGCTTCCCATGTCTCCTGGGAGGAGCTCTGGGATACCTCCATGATATCCTGAATCTGGATGAACCAGGGGTCTAACAATGAAATCCAAAGCCCTTTTAGGCCAAAACCATTATGTAGCTTTGTAGCAGCTACTGCCATGTCCCTCTTTGGGTAAAGGAATATAAAACTGTTTCCTCAGAGAACAATTTTGAAGATTAAATCAGATTGTGGACACAGCATAATCCCTGGGACATAGTAGGTGCTGAGTAAATGCAGTTCCATTTCTCTCAAAAGTTTACAGTTAATACGTTTTTCCTTGGCCCAGGGATTTTGTCTCCTAATGAGGATAATAATTATGCCAATATTATTGAAAGAGGTAATGTATTGGCCTTTTTAGTGTGAATGGTTTCAGTTTAGGCTCTTTCCCAGTGAGCAGGCTTTGTTTGGGGCTCAGAATTGCTTGAATAGTTGAAAAGACAGCCCTCGAGCAGCTAAAGACAGGATGAAGAGCGGACCAGAAGGGTAGACAGATGTGCAATATGTGGGCTTAGGTCATGGAAAGGTGCGGGAGGCGGCATTGCATACTAGTGCTTTTCACCTGGCTGATGGTTTTCATATTGATTAATATCGAAGGCTGAGAAAGGTTGAAAAAGTTGAAACTAACCAGACAAAGATCTTTGCTGTATGTCCAAAGTGGCAGGCACACTCGGAACATCAAGCTTCTGGTTCAGTTCTGTTTGCTTTACTTGGACTACTTGTGGTAGCCACAGTCACTGAAGGATATGCACGCAGAAGAATATGCCTGAAACCCCAGCAGGAATCTATGGGCCTGGGTGCTGTCACTGTGCTCAAGTGCTCATTACTCAAGGGCAAAGTGGGGGCAGTTCTGTCTCCCACTTTAGTCCTTGTCCTCGGCCACATCATCCTCTCCCTTTGATCCCCTAATCCCTCCACCTGCCTCACAGAGTCCGTGCGGCATCTGCCCCGAAAGAACGCTCAATAGACAGTTTTAGCTAATTGACTTCGGACATTTTTCTGGATTTGTTCTTCCCATAACTCTCCGCAACAAGCAGGTTGCACAACAGGTTGCAAGGTGTCCTCCGGCAGCCCAGAGGGAGTGGTCCAAGATACACGTGAATAGGCTGCTTATTTTCGACAAATAGGACAGCTCTGTATGAAACCTGAACCTCGTCGCCTAAAGGATTTTGGCTGCTTAAGTTTCCTGGCGTTAGATCAGGAAGCCAGACTGAGGACAGGGTGCTCTCTCTGCCCTCACTGCAAAGCACTGCCTCCTTGGACACCAGGTCGTCCCGGTGTGGGGTCAGATTGCCATTCTCCCAGATCACCCAGGAGAATAGCCTCAGGTCTTATCAGGCCACAGCATCTCAAAGCGCCCTGCAATGTTATAACATAAAACGATAACCTACCCCACAAAGTTAATGATTAGTTCCCATCAGTGAAAAGTCAGATACACCCTCAGCTGCAGTGGACCACAGGGAGGTGAAAATACCAGCCAGCTGGGAGTTTGGCAAAACAGGCGAAACGCAAATAAAGCACCCACCAGATCCACAGACCCTTGAGGTCGTAGACGTCAGGACAGTTGCATTCATACCACAGACGGTGCAAAGTCTCTCTCCCACCCCCTCCACTGCAAATGTGTTAGCAGCTAAAAATGTACACAGTGACAAGAAGTGTGACTGACCGTATCTTTTCACACAATGGGACTGATTGTAACAATGCCCTCAGGAATCCCACAAGCTGTGGCTGGCTGTCTCACCACCTTTTTACAAACACACTGACATCAGAATGAGTACACATAGAAAACATTTCAAGTAAAGAGCAGATGCAAATAGACTTTCCTGATATTCTTTCTACTCTTGCTTCAGACATCACCCGATCTGAAATGGCTAATGTGACACATCCAATAACCCGAACCACGCTGTTTCTCGAGGGAGACACTTTTGTGTAAAGTGGTAAGAAGAACCATGGAACTCGACATTAGATCCAAAAAACACCTAGACGGCCTCGGCAAGTTTTCTGGTTTCGAGGTTAATTCTAACAATTCCTCAAAGAGTAGGAAGGGCACGTTATAGCCCTGAGAGTTGCAGTTTGTTACTGCCTGGATAATAAACCTTGTCTCGACGTGATGTAAGGGTTCTACTTTAAAGAGCGCTTTCACAGGCCATCTCCCGGTGGCCACACACTGCCTGGGAGCGAGGCATGCCAGCCTTGTGCTACAACCGAGGAAGACAAACATTAAGATGCGAAATGGTCTGAGTGGATGTCTCTGTGCTCTTCTGTTTGAGCTGCTATGATCCTGTTCAAAGGAAGGTCAGGGAAACAGAGAGCGACCTTGAGCAATAACCCAAAACCCTGACTTGAGCACAAGCGTTTGAACCTCACCTAGCAAACTGCTTGTCAGAAGCAACACAAAGGAATTTGAAAGATGCTGGTAAACATGTAAAAAGGAAAATAATACTTTTATTTTCCCCTTTTGATTTTGCTATTTTCCTTGTTAGCAGAAGGAGACTTCAGAAAAACCACAAGTTATACCATGCAGTGGTTTCCATTTTGTCAACGGAATTAACAGAAACACAGACTTGCCATTCGTTCCAATGTGTTTTTTCATGTGGAGTCAAAGCAGGAAGAAAATAGAGGCTTTTAGAAGCACTGGGAAGTATGTATGGGGAAAGGTAGTATATCTGAGAGCCTTTTATAAATTGTAGAGAATAATCTATCATTGGAAGAGAATAGAACTTGAGAGCTTTTTGCCAGCATAAAGTATTTTCAAAGGACCAAATAATAGCTCCTAGAGAGTTTTATTTTTTCAGTCCACTCATCCCATCCCACCCCACGCCGGATTTTAAACTTCAGGGCTACCAACCAAGGATCTCAGCCCCACTCAGTCTCAAGTATCAGAATCTCACCCCCACCAAACTCTCCACCAATACCTCCCCTACTCAAAGCTGTATTAATCATGGACACAGTAGACTCTCCACAGATGCCACTGTATATGGAATTCATTTGTAACAGTGCCTTCATTTAAGAACAGGTGATGCTGGAATGCTAACCCAGCAATGCAACCACTTCCAATGCAGTCCTGAGGGGCAGGGAGGAAATGACATTTTCTCTCAGGCATTGGAAAGACCCCCAGGTCAGCCTCAGTGAGTGTCACTCGTCCTTAAGGTAAAAAGGAGTAAAGGAACTCTTTCTAAGCGCTTAGCTATCCATAGAGGAGAGCCGAGGCTGTGGGAATGGAGAAGTTTCCAATTCCATTTGCAAGGTTAGCCGTAAAGACCATTTTAGCTCTATTAGCTAACTGCTACCAATTCAGTATAACTTACAAACACAGAAATGTCTCATTTGTTTGTACCATGGCAGAGTGACGTAGTCCTTGTAAATGAAATTTCCAGATGGCTGAAATACTTCCCCTGAGTGACCAGCATTTCTATATCATCATCATTTTGATGACACGTTTTTCTGAAGCACATTGCAGATGCTCCTGTCTTATTAAACAGAGTACAGAAATCATAAGCAGCCTTTACATGGTGGCTGTTAAAATGATTGTTTCATGTGCGCTCTGCTAGACAAAATGCCCGCATGGCCAAGGAGAGGTATGAGGCCAATTGTCTCCCTCCTCGGTGGCTGCAGGTGGCTGTGCCTTTTGAATTTTCCTTCTGGCCTGCTTGCTACAGAGGTGTTCTTCCCCTCCCTTTCAGCTGTTACTTCTAATCTGCCCTGGACTGAAAATGGAAAATTCCAGGCTTGTCCCAATTGTGTTTAACATGAGTGGATCAGTCGCCGAATAAAGAACTGAGTAACCGAACACATCCTAAAGATGTCAAAAACATGAATGATTTGATGGCATTCACTTTATAAATTTGGAAATATTCTTACTCCCAGCTCCCTTCGATGTGGTTGAGGTTACCAGAGAAACCACCTTGGGATGGATGAAATGCTACTGTATGTTTCAGCTGGTGAAACCAGTTATTTAACAAGACAGTATGGAAATGACTAAAAACAGTGAGAAGTGTAAGAGCCCCAGGTATAATTATGAAAGAGAAAGGTTTCTGTATTCAGCTGGCATTTGAAGTCTTCAACCTGAGGTTCACGTGATGTACCTCTGGGTCTCTCATTGCTAGAAGGGGCGTGGTGAAGGGGGTGGTACCCAAGGGCCTCCAACCCAAACAGGACAAGAATGATAGAAATTACTGTGCATTTCCTTGGGTTAAAAGGGAAGGGAAACGGAAATAAAATACAAAGCTTGTCACTGCTGTACTTTTTTTTATAAATTAAAAAAAGAAAAAGAAACAGAACTTGCAACTTTAGGATAAAGTACAAGCTCCTTAGACAATTCATGGTCCACCCCTTTTCTAAGCCTCTTTTTGCAACAGTTGCCTCAGCTAAAATAATGCCACCCCTCTTCCCAGAGCCGCCCCCCCCACCAACAACCCCTTCTTTGGAGCCATTTTCCCTCCCGCCCACCCACAGTAATGTGCTCTTCCTCTGGGGTCACATGTGTGCTGCATCTGTGACAGATGGATAGTTCGTTCGTATCCTGCCCTAAAATTGCACACTTCGTTGGCCCTCTTTGCTGTGCAGTTGGAAGGCAGAAACTGCTTCTCATTCATCCTGTGACCGCAGTGCCCAGCCCAGTGCCTGATGCAGAGATGCTCAACTAACATGGAATGAATTAATAAATTCATATTTTATCTGTGAAAGCAGCCTAAGAGAAATGCCTGGAATGAAGATGGGGCAGCCTTCACAACTCTGTCCCGGTGAGGGTGGCAGGAGGCACGCAAGGAGGAAGTGCTGCTGGTTTCCAGATCAGATATAAGCCTAGGAAGGGATGGACAGACTGACACTCCTCCTGCTCCATGCAGCTCCCCTGAGTCATTCCAAAGTCCCTGGTAGTCTCCACTCTTCTTACTAAACCTATGATTGGCTTGCCTCCCCATTGGTGGGAAACAGTTAAGTTTACAAAGATATGGTTAGTGACAGAGAATTTTTTTAAATAAATTTTTTGTTTTCCAATTATAGTTTTTCAGATGTATAATCCAGTGATTAGACATTATATAACTTACTAAGTCATCACCCTGATATATCAAGTACCCACCTGGAACCACACAGCTTTTATAATATTATTGACTGTATTCCTTATGCTATACTTTTACATCCATGTGACTACTTTTTAACTATCAATCTGTACTTTTTAAAATTTATGTCTTCCCTTTATCTCCCTCTGCCCTGCACCCCCCTCTCTCTAGCATTCTCCCACACCCCCCCACCCCCGCCCTTAGTCCATGTCCATGGGTTGTGCATATAAGTTCTTTGGCTTCTCCATTTCCTATGCTGTTCCTAACCTCCCCCTGTCTATTTTGTACCAACCAACTGTGCTTCTTATTCCCTGTACCTTTTCCCCCATTCTCCCTGCTCAGGACTCCCTCTCTTCCCAGAGTCTTCGCCATCCCACCTCCCCATCTCCACCCCTCCTACCGGTCTGAATGAATATTTTTCTAACTCTTTGGTTGTAGTCAGACTTCCATACAGTTCAATTTTCTGACAGTTCTGGTTGTTGTTGTTGCTTTTTAATTGGTTGTTGTCCTTTTCGGTCGTGCGAGGAAGTGAAGTGTATCTACCCACTCCTCCATCTTGGCTGGAAGTGAAAACCTGTGCTTCTTAACCCCTTCATCTTTTTCAGCCAGTCCCTTAACCCCCCTCCCATCTGGCAACTGGCAAAATGTTCTCTGTGTGCATGAATCAGCGACAGAGCATTTCCTAATGCTGCTCACGTTTCCCATTCATGCCGTCTGCCTTTATGTTATCCTTAGGGGAATTTTGGGTCCCCTATGTGTTACTGTTTTATAATGTTAATTGATTTAATTTAGGGATGGTTTAGATACTGTAAAATGCAATCCCAAGTGTCTTCATGTTAGAATACAATGAGTTTCAGCAAATGGTTAAATCAGTGTTGCCTGCACCCCTGATATTTCTGGCACCCTAGAAAGTTTCCCCTTGACCCTTTCTAATCAAGCTCCCCTGTAGGGTGATTTTGTAAACATCTACATGATGTAAATCATATATATGTGTGTATAATGCTGGCTCATACGGAGCATGCACGTTAGTCAAAGCAGACTCACATTATGTGAGTGAAATAACTAGAAATCAAAACAACATATTACATGGTCTAGCACTAAATGAAATGTTTCAGTTTACTACCATGACATGGATTTAGGGAAACAATATGCATTAAAATGTCACCTTGGGAGTTTGTTACAAATTTAGGTACCTGGGCCCAGCCAGTACCATAAAATTACAATTGTTTGGCAGGGAATCTCAGAACACACATTTTAAGTAAACCTCCCCAGGAATTCTGATATGCAGTGGGGGCAGAGGGTGGCACAAACCACACTCTAAATTAGGGTGGTGGATGGGTAACCCAGTGCAGGAGAGGTTTAGTGTTCGAGATCACACAGTCAGCTCATGGTGTGGCACATTTTTCTGGGAGAGGAGTAGGAAAGACTAGGATAACAGTCATGTACATTGACCCCCAGTGGGATGTCCACAGGCCAGGGCAAGCCCCAGGTCACAGTGCCACCAAGGCAACACCCTGTTTAACCTTTCTGGGGGCCACACAGAGTGGGGCCCTGTGCATGTGAGAGAAAGCAAGAAAGGGAAAGTACTGGCTTACCCCCTTCAGCTGTGGGGCCCCACAGACCCACAGCTCTGAGAACTCATTGGTGACAACAAAATCCACCCCCACCCAATTCTTCTTCTGTCTTGACAGTGCATTCCAGCGATTAAGCTGCTCCATGGGAGGATGGCAGGCTTGGTCCACATCACATTATCACTCAGTGGGATACCTCCTTCCCATGTGCCGAATGAACAAGTAAGTCAGGTGTCAGGACAACTGATACCATTGACTGATGGCCCAGGTGGGGCACGTCCAGCCGCCCAGCCTCCTTGGCTCCACAACCATGCAGGCAGCATTTTGGTGGCACCTCAAGCAGAACTGTCCTTTCTTTCCCACATAGACAAACCCAAACAGCTGATAAATCACCGCAATGGACTGCGTCTTGATGAGCCTTTGATCTTCCCAAATGTCAGCTTCCCACCAGTGAGTCGGCCCCCACTGATGAGGCTGTGGAGAGAGGAAGAAAAACTAACATTCTCCAGGAAAGAGCAGAGCCTCTTTAGCTCTCTGTTCCTCTCCCCTCAATGAAAGGTAACACTGAATGACCAGAGTCCTCTGGCCTGCATGGAGGGGGTGCCAACCCTGAATTCAAGGAGAGACAGGACTTGAGAGCAGCCAAGAGGCCTGTACACTGCCTCCATGTGAGAGTGTGACATAGCTAGGCAATGTGCAAGCATCCTCCAGCCTCTAGTTTCTATTCAGCTCTTGCCACGGTCCCTGACAACACCCTCCACTCCCAATTATGGATCAGTGAGATGGGATTCTTTGCAGGGGTCTCAGATTCATCCCAGTAATGCCTGAGAGCCCCACTGTGAGAGGAGATAGATGGTGAGGTGTCTCCAGTCCCTGTAGGGGGCCTGGTGCACCTGGGTGAGCCACTTCATTTCTGGGCATCAGTTTCCTTATTTGTAAAACAGAGAGGTTAAAATAAGTTGCCTTTCAGGTCCACCTGGCACTGTGGATTATAGTCCACCCCTCCCAGGCTAAGAACCTTGAATTTGTTTTGTTCTGTTTCCTACCGGGTACAGATCCATCCATCAGGCCCAGAGCCAAGAAGGGCAAAGTTCTAGCTATCATTCCAGGTAGCTATCATTCAAGGGAGACTCCTGTTACAAGATTCTTAATGCTAAAGCTCTTACCTTGCTTATCTTTGCATCCTTAGGACAAAATAAGTGTTCGATATGTGCTTGTAAAATGATTACGCAACTCACTCCTGACTTGCTATTCTATTCAGAGAAACACTGTGTACCCACCAATATAAATTAAAAAGTAATTGCAATTATTACTCTGTACCTTGAGACATTTTTAAGGAAGAAGGTCCAATTTACAACCCTCAGAAATCTTTCTTGAAACTCTTGTTCTCGTCGCTCCAGCTCCTTCGCATGCCTATTGTGACTCACAAACCTCTTGCACTTTTAAAGCCTTCCTCTTACCCTAACTGGTGTTGCTCAGTTGGTTGGGTGTTGCCCTGCAAAGTGAAAGTTCATCAGTTTGATTTTCCCTCCTTCCCCTCTTTCTCAGAATAAGTAAATAAAATCTCTTAAAATACATAAACAAAATAAAGCCTTACTTTCAACTCAGCATTCCAGGTCTCTGCGCACACAGCCTCCCCTGGTCCTAGCTGTTTCGGTTCCTTCTCCTTTCCTCCCTTCCTCCCTAGACGCTCTCTCTCTATTTCTCTGTCTCAGTTCCTCTGTCTCTGTCTCTGTCTTTCTCTCTGTGTTTTCCCTACTTTATATCACAAAAGCTAGGTGTGAGTAGACAAACACTGGATCTCCTTTACACTCATGGAGGAGTAAGAGCTGAGAGAACAAAAATGCTTTCTAGAAGACCTAGGCTGAGGGAAGGAATGGAGGGAAGAACTGTAAGAGGAAAGATGAATGTCGTGCTTCTCTACTGTTCCCTTGAGCCTGAATGGCCCACAAAGCTCTAGGTGTTGTTGGACTCAAACTAGAAGCTACCTGGGTGAAGAAGGTAAATAAAACTTGCATTGGCAACCAGCATTTGTATTTGACAGTGTCTGGAATGGAAGAGGCCTCATTAAATGTTTGATTGATTATGTAATTTGTCAATTCTAAATGGGAAGAGAAAGATATATGAAATAGAACCACACAAAAGGAAATAAATATTCAACACTAAATGAGAACTGGTGAATTCCTCACTTCATCTGTCAACAGGCAAATTCTTCTTGTACGAAAGTGATAAGGAAAAGCTTTTATCAACTGGCAGCGGACACCAGGACACCCCGCAGGTGAGGGGAGGGATGAAGGTCCAGAGATAATCCCTATATTCTTCCCCGCTGTGCTCAGAGCTATCTTTATGGCCCTGAGCAGGTGAAATTTAGTTGCTTGCCATCCCTTCAAGGATTGTTTCTAGATTCTTCCAGGTTCAAGGCCAACAGGGGTGTGTGACTGCAGAAGCTTTTTGTTGTTGTTGTTGCTGTTACAGCTACTAGTAAAAAACTTCATCTATTTGTTTGTGAGTAAGTGTATGAAATCATGTTAACTTTCCACCAGGCTCTGCCCTGAAGGACTTTCAGAGACAGGGTTCACTTTACCATCTCCGGCCTCCATGGAAAACCTGGACGTGGCCTTTCCTCATTCCATCACGAATAAGCAAATGAAGAGCAAACAAACACAAAAGGAGCCTATGAAAACAACAAAGACTAAAAGATTGGCCCGTGAAAGTGGGACAGTTGGGAAATCTGGACTGTTGAGAAAAAACAAAAACCCTGAGTTAGTTGCAGAATGGCGCTGATCCCATCCCCTTCCTGTGCGGGTGACCTTGGGTGAGATTGTCATAGCTCACACCTGCTTCTCCTGAGGGAGTAAGCCTTGAGGAGCTCAGCTGATCTATCTTCCTAAGAGAAACCCAGGACATGCAGGACTTGCTTTTTCATGGTGAAGTATTTTCAGGAGCCTTGTGGGACTCTGATAAAAAGCCACTATCAGCCCCTGATGACTTACCAAATTTCTACTGTCATGACATAACGGGGTCTAGTGAAGAGAACAAGGGCTTTGGAATCAGCAGGGCTTCAGCTACCCCTCTTTTTATTTTCCACTTACGAGTGCTATGGCAAATGAATTAACTTCCCTGAGGCTCTCTTTTATTACCTGTGAATAATGATAGATAAATAATAGCAATCATAATGGGTGTGAGGCAGGGCTATTGTGAACACCAAATAGGAGATAACAGGTGACAGGTACTTGGCACAGTGTCTAGCCCGTGATAACCCTCCATAAAAGTTACCTATTAATCACCAGTTAATAAACTGGCCCCTTCAGTCTGGCCCTTCACCTCCAATGTCCTTACATTTGCAAAAACTTTTTGGTTGGTCTTCCAGAAAGGAAGCAAATCTAGCAGCCTATCAACACACAGTGGGCAAATTTCTGTGGTTAAGTAAGTTACTCACTATTAACACGATACCTACCTACACTGGAAGCTTTCTGATTGCTCTTTGGAATTGCAAGAGTAATGTAGTAATTGTCCTAGGAAATAAATAAATAAATAAATAAAACAGACAAATAAGAGAAACCTCTAGGGTTTTATTATTCATTTCCAAATAACTGGAAATAGCTGAATATTTAAATATGCAATAACAAGAATTAGGTCCCAAAGGCTGGAATTTTCTTTGAGCTTTTCAATGAATACTTTATGATAAATCCTATTCTTTAAATTCAGGATGTGGCAACGCCAATGTAGAAGAAGTTAAAAAAATGAGACATAAAACAAACGTGACTTGAAGTGAGAATTATTTCTCTAATGGAGGACATTAGGAAAAAGCTGATGATACATGAAATCCCTTTTGAATTGGTTCTTAAAGAACGAGTGGGATTTGTTAGATGGAAAAGAGGAAAAACTAAACATCCCAGCCCAGAGAACAATATGAAATGTAAAGTGAAAGAGATGCTCTAGGTACAGCAATGGAAGCTGCAGTACGTTGTAGGTGTACGTGCCAAAGGGGACATGGGGCTGGGCACCCACCGCGAGAACCCACTGCGAGAAACTTAGAATACCATGCTAAGAAAGAGAAGGAAACAAGTGTAAAGTGTAAGCTGTTAGGACCAATTAAAGGAGAAATTTCCCTCAAGACAAAAATACTTAGACATTGGGAAATTAGGAAAGGGGACGCCTAAGACTATAAATCATTTCTTGGTGAGCCCCAGGACCAGAGATAAACTGTGCTGTGCATTTTCTCAGCCTTCCCTCCTCCTCCACATATGCGTTTATGCAATTTTTAAAAGATAGGTTGAAAATTTAATAGCAAGCACAAAGAAAGGCAACCTAAGTTGGGGAGAGGGGTTACGTTTTACCAGGTATAAGATGTTGCAGAACAAATGCAGACCTTTTTTTACTTTGGTTTAATTATTAAAAATGTGTTTTTATTTTTTCTGATTTCAACAGTCATGCGAGTTGCTTAAAATATGGAAATGAAGTCTTAAAGAAGGAAATAAATCTTTATTATTCTAATATAGTAAATTTAAGGTACTGTTTTGTAATGGGCTTTCTGTTTTTGCTTTTGTGCTTAGAAATTGTTTCCCTTTCAAGAGATTAGATAAAAGTGACCCTCTTATATTTTCTCGTAACTTATGTTTTCAGCTTTCGTATTTAATTCCAGTCAATATTGAATTTATTTTTATGAATGGCCTTAGGTAAGGTAGAATCATGGTACATTTATGAGTGTGGGCCTCTTTTTTTTCCATTAAACTACTCATTTACATCTTCATCTTATTATCAGTTTTGTCCATTTTCTGTTTTGTCATTGCCAAGAGTAGGCCCTATGGTTTCTGGGCGGTTTTCTCACAACCATAAAGTAGTACAGCTAATCTCATTCCTTCTACTCCTGTTGTGTCTGTCCCAAACTGGCTCACAGGGCTTGGCCTTTTTGCACCACTGGCCACCTCTTTAAGTTGTGGAGCTGTTGCTAGCAGCTTAGTATGGCCTGTAGAAAGTGCCCCCCTTTGGGTTCCTCTGGAAGTTTTCAGCAAAAGCCAGGTGTCTATCTGACACATTCTTTGCTGACCTCCTGAGGACCTTCCAAGCCGAGGATGGGACGATGGGACGGGACTATCCCAAAAGGTTATCTCACACACACACACCCTCCTTGAGCAATACAGACCTTCATTCATTCCTTAAGCAAACAGTGTGCTCCAGATACAGGGATGAATGAGAGGCAGTCTCTGCCCCCAAGGTACTCACTCATCCTTCTAGAATGCTCGAGAGGAGCTGCTGAGTTGCGCTACCTCATGAAAAAAGACCTCATGGGCTGACATCATGGGAAACTGCCCAATCTGATTCAATTTACTCAACAAATATTTGTTAAGTTCCTCCTATTTGCCAAGAGCTGAGCTGGGTGCTGGGATATAAGACTTCAAGGAGCTGACCGCTGAGTAGAAAACATTAACAGATGGTCACACTACAGTTGGATAAGAGCTAAAATAGGTGAAAGCCTAGGTTTTCGGAGGTTAGGGGTTTCTGGGATATTCATCCCCTCCTGCCAAGGGCCTATCAGCTATAGGAACAAAACACATTTCTTTTATATTCAAAGTAATAGCAAAGTTCATTATAATCTAGTTAACCTGAGACTCTTCAGAGTGTTTTAAACTCCCTTCAGATCCAACTTTTAGAGTTACAGAGGAAGTCAGCTACGGTTGATGAATGAATGGATGAGTAAGTGGTTCGAAGAATTGAAAGAAGTGACGGGTGAGTGAAAGGTGCGATGCTCTAAACCAGGCACTTCGTCCGGCCGCTTGGCCTCACAGCAGTCAACGCCAAGAGCAGCAGCCTGGGAAGAGATAATATAAGCCAGGCACCTCAGAAATCTCTTTTCCTTTTATTCCAGTGATCCAAATCCATGGGCCCCACTGGTGTTTGTTTTGGCTTCTTTCCTCTGAAGCCTACAGCAGCTCATGTGTGGTGGACTGTTTATTTGACAAATCTTTTAATGGATGAATTAGCAAGCTTCTTATGTGGTCACCTGATAGGTCAGGCAGCCTTCAGCCACACACGCACACAAAATTGGAGAACATGACTTTCCCCCACTTAAAACTGCAAACAACTAAATCTTGATCATACTATAATAAAGTCTTGTGATACCCTGAGCTCCCTCTATCTGTTCATTTTCATATTAGGAAAAGGAGAGAAAAGACACAGAAGTAAAATATAGGCTAACCATCTTCCAAGTGGATTTGCTAGAGGAAATTAAAAAGAGGTTCTGAGATTCTTTTTGTGTTTTTCGTGTGTTTGTTTTTTTTGCATTTTGATATCCCCTCCTTCACTCTAGGCCCTTTGATGATGAGTAATCAAGGGTTGGTTTTAGAACAGGTTTTTGTTTTCTCATAATCCCTTTGAGATTTTCTCTTTCATCCTCTTTTTTTTTCCCCTCTGCCCAGTAGCCAACATGAGAGCTTGCTGCAGTTCTAACACTTAAACCTTGCTCTACCCACCCCCCCAAATAAGTCCCCTTATGTCTGATAATTCACACTTCTTAAGCAGGCACTATGGTCACTTTAACATGGTTTAGGTAAGATTGGATAGGGGAAAGGATGCATGCATACATTACTACCTTATATGTTCTCATTAATTTTTGACATTTTTCATTCATTCCCTTAACTCCAAACTGCCATTTATTAAAGTACAATGTCACACACTACTATACTGTCCAAAAACTAATTAGAATCTGATTCTTGTAGCTTTTCTACTTTCCTTCAATTCATCGCTGCTTAGAATAATTATCAACTCTACTCCAGGTTGCACATCAGTTTCTGAGAAAGAAAATAAATAGCACAGAAGAACATTTCCAAGCATCAACATTTCTAGATTTACTTAGTGTTTCCCAAGCCTCAGTTTCTTCATAAGTAAAATGGAGGTAATCCCCACCTTACAATGCTGTTGTAAGGATTGGGGGTAACATGTGGAAAGGGCCTTCTACTGAACTTAGTAAGTGGAGACACTCAACAATCAACAGCCATTATTATCACTACCATAATCATATATGTTATTTGTAGTGTCTTATTTTCTAAGATTTAAATTGCAGCCTGAATACCATGTGATCCAGCAAGAAACGTATCCAAGCAATTTCTGTGTTCCTTCTTCTAGTTGGTGAAACAGAGTAGGAAGGAGAAGAGAGAAGGGGTCAAGAGCAATGCCCTAGAGGAGAAATAACAAGTGAATTCTAGGTTCCCATTTCTATTTCTCCTGGATGCCTTTTTTATATCATACTTATCCTAAAATCCTTTCTTAGCTTCACTGTTTTCTTTCCCTCTTTCACTTTCCTTCATTCTCTGCCATACTCCCTAAGCTGTCACAACTACATTTTATTCTCTATGCTCCCAGTTGACCTTAGTCAGTCACCCGAATAGGAAGTGACCTGATCCCCATGGTATAAAAGGACAGGAAGGTCTCATACATTGATGATGGCACACACTTGCCTAAGTTGTCTTCCCAGGGCTTCTTGGCTTGGAATTCCATTGTCCGGAGGCCAATTGTGCATCCTCAGGAAGAGGCCAGACCCACCTTCTCCACTTCGCCTCCTTCGGGAGGGCTTGTTTGATAAAACACAGCACATGTGTAGGCCTTGAGTAGGCCTTGTATTGAGCCCTAAATAAAATAAGATTATTTGGAAACAATTTTCCACTGCTATTTTTAGGAGTCCTCTAAGGAATGTTAGTTGCTGGTTAGGTTTTCACTATTTCAAGTTTTTGTTTGTTTATTTGTTTGTTTTATTCTATGATCTCTCCCTGCACAGCTTCATTCACTCATTCATTCATTCATTTAATCACTTATTCATTCATCCATTCATCCCACATTTATTCATTAATTACCTATTTTATATTACCAGAACCAATTCTAAGCTTTGGAAGTATAGCATCACAACACCAACAAAGCTCATGGCCCTGTGGGATTTACTTTCTACATTACAGGGGTGATAATAAACAAACATATAAACTATAAATTGAAGAAAGCCAGGTTGGGTGTGGAGGGTGACAGTGGAGGAATGTTTAGTAAGAAAGGGGGAAATGGGGTTGTTATCTTAGCACAAGGAGATGACACGTGAGAAAAGACATGAAAGAAAGGAAAGATGAGTTAGGGGGATGTTCAAAAGAAGACATCCCAGCAGAGCAAGCTATAAAGCAAATGTCTGACATGAGAAAGTGCTTCAAGTGTTCAAGCAACAAAGAGAAGAAAATGAGATTGCAGCGGAGTGAAAATTAGGGGAGTGCCAGGGGATGAGCTCAGGGAAGCAACCAGGGAGCCCTCAAGTAGGGACTTGACCATGGTTAGGAGAGTGGATTTTGTTTTCAATAAAATGGATTCTATTGGAGAGTTTTGAACATGGGTCTGCTGTAATCTGACTTATGTTTTAAAAGAATCATTTGGGCTATGTGGTGAAGGAAAGAGCATTGGAGAACTAGGGTGAAAGAGGGGGGACCTCTTTCCACAAGCCAGACACCCGACGCTGTTGGTAGCGGCTGGTGGTAAGGGAGTCCACACAGGCTGGTTTGCTCACCCTCCCACCACCAGCCCAAAACAGAACTTCAAATAGGGCTTCAAATTCTTCAAAAAGATACACAGAAGTGATATTAACTGTTGTCTACTTTAGCGAAGATTTCTTTGAGAGGCCTAACGAGGGAGACTATTTACAGTCATGCACTGCTTAACAACAGGATACATTCTGATAAACGCAGTCAGGCGATTTCATCATTGTGAGCATCAGAGAGTGCACTTACACGGAGCCAGATGGCACAGCCTAAGCCACATGTTATAGTTGTTGCTCTTAGGCTACAAACCTGTACAGTGTGTCACTCTACAAAACAACAGGAGATTAAATCAAGCACAGAGAGAACAGAAGTTATATGAGGCTACTGCCAGTATAATGTGACATACTGTTTTCCAGCGAACAATTTTTATAAGCAGAAAGAGCACACTCTAAAATAAGGTATAAAGTATAGCACGGTAAATACATAAACCAGTAACATGCTCATTTATTATCACTATACAGTAGTATGTACCGTACATAAGCGTGTGTGCTATATTTTACACGACTGGCAGTGCAGTGTGTTTACACCAGCATCACCCCAGACATGTGACTGATGCAGTTGCCCTGAGATGCTACAACAGCTACAGTGTCACTAGATGAAAGGAATTTTTCAGTCCCATTATAACCTATGGGACCACCATCATACAGGTGGTGCATGGTTGACCTAAAGGACACATGACATGCAGCACATGCCTGTATATTGCAAACACCACGGCGAACCATGTGGGAAGCATCATCTGACCTTTATGCTCGCTTCTGCTCCTCTTTGGTCGACAGCCCTCTTCCTCTGCCCAGACCCCTACTTCCTACTGATTTAGAATTTTTTCCCTCCCAACTATGCAAAGGTGTTCGTCTCTGCCACAGTTTCTGCTCCCCAAAAGCATATAATCAAGTACCCTGTTAGTGTTCAGATATCAAGCATCCTCTGGCTAATAAGATTCACTCTCACTTTAAGGTAAAGTAGAAACCTTCCATTGTTACTGGAGTATGCTTTTGCAGTCTTACTCCCTTACACCAAACAGTTCATCCAAACAAAGTCTCATGGGGTTTTTTGTTTGTTTGTTTGTTTGTTTTTTGGTCTCCCAAAAAATACTCTGCTGGTCAAACACTTCTACATCTAGCCACACGTACAGCTAGCATATATTTCTTTCAGCTTCATAATAACTGTTCATGGCAATCTCCTCCAGCATGAATAAACTTCCTTACAGGCCTTCTTGCTTATCCCCACACCTTTAACATTAGCACAATGTCTGCCACTTAGCAAACATTGCTGGATTAGAACCAAACGGACTAAAATCATTACCTTACTTTCTTTTGATGAACCACACTATATAGATTTGGGGCTGATGGGTTGATGCTTTCTCCAAGTTTTATAAACTGCACACAAACGGAGAACCCAGGATTTCAAAGTGGAGAGGCAGAAGTTTAATTATCAGCAGTTCTGAGACAGTAATAAAATCTTCACCTTGCTTTCTCCCTTCCTTCTTCCCTTCATTCCTGGGTAGTGTGCACAGGTTTCCGAGCCTTCCTCTTGCCTTGCCAATTAAATTGCCTGGAGTAGTCTCGGGGGAGGGAAGGAATCTTAGTGTTCCATGGAGGATGGAAACTTCTCAGGGGTGGCGATCTAGCCTTTCCATGTTCTATCCGGCACTTGGTACATGTTGCTCTTGGTACCACTCCAGGGTGTGCACTTTTCCTAGCAATTCGTCTAATCACACTGAGCAAAATATGGATGAATTACCTAATTCAGTAGGTCCCTCTGACCTACAGCATCTGCTTAGACAGCCTTGTACCAATAACTACTGCCAACTGGCTGTCATGTGCTCTACTTTCCCCACCTCCCTGTCAACATCTCCTTGGATGCAGAGTTGGGAATGGAGGAAAGCCACAAGGCAGCAGTATAAAGAGCCAAAGAGCAGAACCAGCACACAAACTCATCTGTGAGACGGAGCTTTAACAAAGCAAACCGCAAAGCGTAGCCGATCGCTACCTTCCAGCCTGATCTGTGTATAATACCAACCATTAAAATCTATTTTGTCAATATTATGATGTATTTTTATATTAATTAACAAATAAGGAACTTCAATAAATCATCAAATTCTATGGCAGGTGGATTATGAGCTCCATGAGAGTCAAAGGCCGGGTCCAATTAACTTAGTGTTCTCCAGTACAACCTTGCACACTGCCTGTCACTTGGCAGGTGCTGACTTAACTTTTCTAAGCGAATGAGTAAATCATCCCTTTTATGCTTCCTCCAGACTGGCTTTATCTTGCTAATTGTAGAGAAATTATGATTCATCGTGTTCTGCAAGATAACCGGGGAATAAAATCTCACAATATTCTTTAGTCTTAATGTCAAGTGTCGAGTAATTGTTTCTGTTGTGCGTCTGTATGACTCTCCTCCAGCTCTCAGCAGCTACTATGTGTTTGAAGATTGTCCTATGGCACCCTAATCCCATTCTTTTTTCTTAAACCACTTATAAAAAAAAGGAATACTTCTAATTCCATAAGAGAAAAAAAACCCTAATTAGATGCGTGGATCCTGAAACAAAGGCTTAATGAGGGAGCACTTGTTACCACCCCCAGGATGTTGACAAGGTCCCTCCTCAGCTGTGAATCTCCCACCAAGAGCTGGCAGGGCTCCTACCACCCAGAAGTGATAGACAAATCCACTTTAGATGCCTTGCCCCAAGGGGTACTACACACTGAGGAGATAAAGGCAGGCCCACCTCCAGAGCAGTGAGATAGCCTGCTATGCTAAACTGGGCGGGGTGGGGGGGTGGCAAGAGGGGCGGAGGAGGGGGGACCCCCCTGTCCCTGTATTTCCTAACCACATCCTTTCTGAAGATGCAGAGGGGAAAGGCAAAGTCTCAACTAGTCACCTTAAGCACTCAGCTCACCATCTATCTGCTGACCTGATCTCCACAGTAATTACACAGTAACAGCTTGAAGGGAAAATCCCCCTGTCTCTTTTACTGGAGTAAAGGAGAAAAGAGACCCTGTATGGAGGAAATGTAACTTATAAAGAAGACGTACTGGGTTGGGCTTCATTTTTCATTGACAAGCTCAGCATTCCTAAGTTCAGCTCTTACGAGAAATAAAAAAGGAAATTATTTCCCCATGATTTATGACAGAGTAGATGCACCAAGATGAACAAAGATCCCAGCCTTTGCTTTAGAAATCATCTCTTTTAAATTCAAAATCACACAGTCCAGTTTAGCAAGCTGGGTTCTCGGCTGAATGAAGGGTGCCTGCTGCACAGAGAGCAAACACAGCCTGTGGCCTCCCGAAGGTAGCTGAGCTAATTCCAGTCTCATGAATCACACCTGGGGCATGCCTAGTCCCCAAGCCCCACAGAAACAAGCCGCTAGGCACTGTGTGCCTGTCACTCCTTTGAACTTCTAACCACAGACTGACTTCATTTAAGGTGTGGTTTCCCCCTTTTAGCTTATATGGCCACTAACAAGACCCCATTCATCCTGACCTAACTGGGAGATGAATGCACGGAGCATGATGATGAGCAGATGGAGCTGACTGGGGTCCTACCTCAAGGTGAGTTTGATGGGAACAGGTGTGTGATCCAAATACTCACCTAGTCACCTATGGCTAGTATTTGATAATGCCATGTCATTAGCCCTCAATCAGAACTCATAAAACTACAATAGTTTTAAAAAGAAATCTAGTCCTGACTGATGTGGCTAAGTTGGCTGGAGCGTCATCCTGTAGACCAAAAGGTTGAAGGTTCGAGTCCCAGTTGGGCACAGCCTAGGTTGCAGGTTTGGTCCCCAGTTGGGGCTCATACGAGAGGCAACAGATTGATGTTTCCCCCTCACGTCTATGTTTCTCTCCCTCTCTCTCTCCCTCCCTTCCTTTCTCTCTAGAATCAATGAGCATGTCCTTGGGTGAGGATAAAATATTTTTTAAAAAAAACAGAATCTAAATCTCATGAATCCAGGGTATCTATGGAAATATCAAATGGATAAATAAGAGGGAAAAAAGTTAAAAGGGTTATCAAAAAGATGAAGAAAATTTATTTCACCCATTAATGCAGTCTTCACTATCTATTGCTCTGAAAAGATTTTCAAAGGGAAGAAAAACTGCTAGAATTTGCTCATACAATGCAGAGCACAAATACACAAGCCAACACATACACACATAACGCACTTAAATCATTTGAATTAGAATATATTTGAAAAACATTTCCTCACTAACTAGTCAAGCCCCAGTGAAAAAGCCTCAGGACTCAAGCATGATAATAAATCATCCATTCAAATGTTTGCATCAGATAACTAGAGCAAAAATAAAAACCAGCAACCCACAGAAGCATAACTCATAATAATTCTCTGTTTGGGTAAATCGGTTGTAAGACTTGCATCTTGTCTCCAAAGTTGGTTAAGTAAAAATGCTGTATTTCAGCAAGTGAGTTAAATTTACTAAGACTACAGCAAACTTAGCTGTCTCTCTGTCATTTCAGAACTTTCAACAGTACTTGAGGCTTTCATGAAAGTACTCTGTGCTTTCAAAATAACCATGATTCCCAAAAATGACTTTGGTGACTCAGGGATACATGCTTTTCTGTGGCACATGTACAGAGAAGGAACCTTTAGAGGCAAAGCCCAAGCAATAGCCAATATGTCACCTTAGAGCCCAACACAGTGCCTCATAGTAGTGGCCAGTAAAAAATACAGAAATGAAAGGATGGTTTTGAAAGAACACCCAAACTCAGCAAGAAGATACTTAAGCTAGATAACTTTTAAAAGCAGAACATAACTATTAACTCCTGGGACACATATTTCAAATGCTCTAGTCCTTTAACAAGCACTGGAGTGCTCAGGAAAAGGCTTCACAGAAAAGGTCTATCAAATAGCAGGTGGCCTTTAAACATCATTCACTGAATAATTCATTCATATTCAGTAAACATTCATTACCCACCCTACTATGGCAAGTCACTGTGATAGGAGATGTAGCCACGTGTAAGATCCATTCTCTGCCCTCGCAGAATTAGAAAGATAAAACATATATTCTTCCTTTCCCTTCCACTCTCTTTTTCTCTGCTTGGTAGCCACCAGAATTTTCTGATGGGAAAACAGAGATTGAATCTGCTACGGATATTCGTTCACATGACCTTAGACCAGGGTTTCACAACCTCAGCCCCATTAACATTTGGGACCAGCAATTCTTCATTGTTGAGGGTGTTCTGCCCATTGTAGGATGTGTAGCAGGATCCCTGGTTCTGACCCACTAGATGACAATAGCACTCTTCCCTCAGCCATGACAATCAAAAACGTCCCCTGAGGAACAAAAACATCCCTGAGAGCCACTGACTTCGAAGAGGTGAACAAAAAAAGATGATATGGATGACTGTGTAGGGAAAGAATTAAGAGAAATTTGGAAAATGGACAGTTGTTTGGTTTTTTTTTTTTTTCAAATGGGTGGTGTAGAATTTCAGTTGCCTAATAATTTTCAACCCCATTTTTAGACATTTGCTTCCTGTTAGGATATAAAAAATAGCAAAAGATCATTGTGTCCACTTATACTGCAAAACAAATCCAGACACGCTACATAACTAAAATTTTAAGAAACTCATCAGACACTATGGAGCAAGAAAACCTAAATGAGAAGAATTTCATGATAAAACACTTATGGCTTCTTCCAGCCCTGGCCAAGGATGGGGAAAGGAGGTGTTCCCTATGGATAGGATGAGAATTCCGCTGAACTTTTGATGCCTACTCGTCGGCTATGAGGAGCCCTAATCACAAATTGAGTCTGCACCCAATCCTCTAGTTGTTTTCCTGTGGGTCTTCATCAAGGACATAGGGATGGTGCACAGAAGATTGGGGACAGGGTAGAAGTCCTGAGATAAATTCTTTCAAGGTACAGCAGGCTTTCACTAAGGGCAAGCAGTAGTTACTGTCCAGGGACAGGACGAAAGGGAAAAAGAAAGACCTCGCAAAGTGCAAAAACTAGAGAAGTGACCAGAGAGGAAAACCTGATATAAAAATCCAGCAGCCAGACTCTAAAACAGAGAGAGATACTGCAAGATTCAGGAAGCTGAGTTCTGAGGCATAAAGAGATCTCTGGAGTCTCTGCTATTCATATTCCGAGCCCAAATGGATTAAAGTCCTGATCCTGTCTTAAAAGATGTGAGCCAATGGCGGACAGAATCTAACAAAGTATGCCAGCTGCCCAAACCTGGAGGGAGAGCAGAAGAATTAAGAAACCGTCCCACCCTTCAGGACTTCCACCCAACAGCAGGGAGTGGCAGCCTGCAACCGGGAAAGAATGGGGAATTGTGAGGAATGCAGAAGAATGCAGTGAGAATGCAAAAGAGAACTGAAGGGAAGCTTCCCACCCTCCAGAACTTACACAGGACTAGGCCGCAACAGTCAGCGATGGGGGGGGGACATCAGAGCACTGAGAGAGGTCCCCCGAAGTGTAGGTACACGGGTCTACCTCAGGCTGAGGGTGGAGCGGGAAAACCAAGGGAACTACCCTGGCCTCTGGACTGTATCTAAGTATGAGCCACCGTAATCTACCTGGGGGTGGGTGGGCGGGTTTCTGAGGAAGCCACAGCTGCCTAAGATCTGAATAAGTGGGTCAGAAGAACCCAGAGAACCCCTTCTACTCTCCTGGCTTCATACCAAGAGTCAAAAAAGTGGCAGTCTGCCACTGCAGAGAGGGTAGAAATGCTGAAAGAGACCCCACCGCCCCGCCCCGCCGCAGACAGCAGGGGCACAGTGCCTGCCGAAGTCTGAGGGTAGAACAGGAGACCAAAGGGACAACTCCTGGCCTCTTGATACTTATACTAAATAGGAGGCTGCAGAAGTGGACCGCTGGGTAAACTGGAGACTTGTGGTGCACTGACACACCAGAGGCTACAACAGAGCTCAGCCCACCTCACATATAAACGCTGCTGATCAAACCTCCATACTAAAATTTTGACAGAAGATGAGACATGTCCTTTTCTGGATGTAAATAAGATTTGTTTCAGTCTTTACTGTCCTTTGTAATACACACTGTCTGGCAGTGAATCTAAAATTGACAATGCGTGAAAGAGCAAGAAAACTAACAAGCAAAACAAAACAACAAATAGTCACTATAACCAGACCTCAAGATAGCCTAACTACTGGTATTTTGAGAAAGATACTGTAACAAACAATAAGTCACGACCAAGTGGGGTTTACCCATAAAAGCAAGATTAGGTTACATTGAAAGTTTAAATCAATGTAATCTGCCATATTAGGAGAATAAAGAAGAAAAAAAATCATCTCAATAGAAACAGAAAATGCACTTGGTGAAATTTAACACCAATTCATGATAAAAACTATCAGCAAACTGGAAATAAAATAAAACTTTCTCAATCTAATTACGAGCTAACTTTTAAACTAGTAACAATGAATGTATTTCTTCTAAGATTGACGGTAAGGCAAGAATGTCCACTCTTAACACTTCTATTTAGCAATATTCTAGTAGATGTAAAAATTTTGTAAGACAAGTAAATTAATAAAAGACATGGAGATTTTAAAGAAAGAAATCAAAACTTTGTTGTTCAAAACACAATTTTGTGCATAGAAAATGTTATGGAATCTGCACAGATTTTATTAGAACTAAAACATGGATTTAGCAAATGGATTCAGGGCACCAAGCCAGTGTACATTATAGATTACACGCTGGTGATAAAAAATTAACAAATAAAAAATTTAAAACATCACTTGTAATAGCATCACCAAAATATTAAATAACTAAGTATTAATATAAAGAAACATGCAAGATCTCTGTATTTAAAACTATAAACACAACAGGAAACTAAAACTAACTAACTGAATAAATAAAAACCATCTTATAAATTGGAAGACTCAGTATGTCAAGATGTCTATTTTTCCTAAATTGATGATAAATTCAACCCAATTTAAATAAAAAATCTAGCTGACATTTTTTTAAGGTGACAAGCTGATTCTAAAATAAATACAGAAATCCCGAGAATTAAGAATAACCAAATAATCTCGATAAAGAAAAAAGTTGGAGAACTTACAGTAACCGTTTTTAAGACTCACTCTAAAGCTACAGAAATTGAGATCATAATCTATGGAACTGAATACAGTCCAGAAATAGATCAATGGAACAGAAAAGAGCACCAAGAGAGAGGCAGGCACACACATACACACCAACTGATTTTCGGCCAAAGCACCAAGTCGTTCTGATGGGGACATAAGAATCTGTGAACGAATGCTACTTGAACACCTGGATGTCTGGGGAAGAAATGATACTGACCCCCTATTTCATACCATCCATGAAAATTAATTTGATATGGATCATAGACCTAAACAGAAAAACTGAAAACATAAAGCTTCAAGGAGAAAATCAGGAGAATATCACAACCTTTGAAAAGGTAAAGGTTTCTTTAAACAAGACATTAAAAAGCCCTAATCATAAATGAAGAAATTGCTAAGTCAGGCTTCATGAAAACTAATAACTTCTGGTCATTAAAAATCAGCATGAAAAATGAATTGTCAAACCACAGACTGGAAAATGTATATGCAACATATATATTCAATAAAGAACTCATATCTAGACTATATAGAAAACTCTTAATAATCAACAGTAAAAAGACAAACAACCCAACTTGTAAAAATAGGCAAAAGATTTGAACACACATGTCACAAAGGAAGAACAACTAGCCCATGAGCTCACAAAAGGGTGCCCAACATCACAGAACCTCAGGGGAGTGCCAACCGATGCCCCAATAAGATGTTAGTCACAGAAACCAAGATAGTTGAAAACACCAAATGTTGGCATAAGTAAAATTAAAATATTGACAATACCGTATATGAAGCTATTGAAACTCCTACATATTGCTAGTAGGAATATAAAATGTTACAACCATTTTGGAATAATTTTGGAAGTTTTCTTATAAAGTTAACCGTATGTTTACTTACAGCCCTGTAATTCTACTTACACAAGAGACATGAAAAAAAAATGTGCACAAAGAGACTTTTACGAGACTGTTCATAGCAGTCTTAATAATAGCTCCAAACAGGAAACATTCCACTTATATGCATACAGGAGAATTGGTAAACACATTAAGATATATTTATACAATAAAATGCTACTCAGGAATAATGTGGAATGAACAGCTGGCATACACAATACCATGGACAAATCTCAGAGTGAGTCTGTTGAGAAAAATTAGTCAGCCATAAAAGAATACATTATTATATGACTCCATTTTACAAGGCAAAACTAATTTATGGAGAGAGAAATCAGAACAATGATTTCCTTTAAGTTTCACTGGGGGAAGGGTGGGGTGAGAAAGTGTGTGTGTGTGTGTGTGTGTGTGTGTGTGTGTGTGTGTAAATGGAAAAAGGACATGATGATCAATTTGTCTGGGTGATGGAGATGTTCTGTGCCCACATTTAGATGGGCTGTGCAATCGTCAAGTCTCCTAAACTCAATAATTAAAGTCTAGGCATTTTATTGCATATGACTTACACCTCATACATTTTTTATATAAGGAAAACTCAAACTCGATGAAACTGATTGGAAAACCAAAGGCAAAAATCTCTGAAAACGCTTATAGGAGGAAAACACCCTAAGATCAACTGGTTGCCAGCACTATTGCAATTCGACAAAAGGCTGACTCTTTGCACCTATTTCCCATGTACTTCAGCACAAAGCTTTTTGGTGTCGCAATTATGTCCAGCTTAGTAGAGAGGCAAAGTTCTTCTGGCCCTGGGTCAGAGAGTCATGGAATTGACCAAATGGAAGGACATGTGGAATTAACCAAAAGAAAGCAAATGCTCAAGTCGGTGTTAAGTCATGTGTCAACCAATACACATGTACTGAGGATCGATGCTCATCACCGTCATTGGTTTCAGGTCAGAGGTGGAGAGGCACACACTGGTAGGGAGCCTCCTTCTGCCGATGAGTTCTCCAAGCTGCTCGAGGCACTCAGCCACAACAAGGAACTGCTTACACCCAGGCCAGGCGATCCTGATGCTCTTTCTTTTCCTGGATATATTTGTAAATGGGCACAAGCAGGCAAAAAGAGCTTAGAGTGAAACCCAAGCATCAGTAAGAAATTAGAGTTGACACATCAGTGTGGAGGGGGTGGGAAAGGACGGAGTGGGGACAACATCTCCCATGTCAAGCATAGTTCCCACTAGTTACAATGGTCTGTATTCTCTGATGTGTCCTTTCCCAGGGAGGAAGTTCTTGGTGAGAGAGGGGGAGGTAAGCTAGCTCGTGGGAAAAAATGTGTCTCAGGCAGTGAGCAGTAAATTGGCTTATGCCCAAGTAATGTCCTCAAGGTGTGCCATGAGAGATGAAATCACTTGGCTCATTTTATCATCTTCGGGATAGCGTCAAGACTTGACAAATCCAGGCAACACGTATGAGTAAACTGATCTGAGGCAGGGCAATGGCTCTGGAGGAGCCTTTTGCAGGCAGCAAAGACGGGGACATCATTCAAGAAAAAATGCTGAGGGGGTCTTTACTCCAAGGAGGAAAACTGGGTTGTGGAACAACAATGAACTGAACTCAATCGAGCGAAAACGCACATCTGATACCCAGGCCAGACCGAGACGCACACGCTCCTGAGGCATGTGTTGCAATTCTGGCACCCCCTCAAACTCTTATTCTGCACATATTTGTTCAGCATTTATTTATTGAAGAAAGGAAAAAGCTGCTTTTTGAGAGGGGGGGTAGCTTTTTTGAAATATAACACACATATGGAGAAGAGCATATATAATGGAGAGCTGGAATCATTCCCGCAGAGCGAACACACCCATGTTTTCAGCACCCAGACTAACAAATAAATGGAACATCAGAAGACCTTCAGGCTCTGCTGGTCATGACCACCTCCCAAAGGGAGTGGTTCTCCTGACTCCCAACATCAAAACTGCTTTTTTTTCACAAAGTTATAATGCTCTTTATGTTTACATATTATTAAATTTATCATTTAAACTCTTTTGGAATTATGGTTGATTTAGTGGCTTCTTTTGTTGCCCATGTCCAGAGAGCAATTTTTACTCGCACTTTAAATGGAGGTTAGTCCCATACACATAATTACAAAGCATCTGTCCCTGGAAAGAGCGCCTCATTACATTTCTTTTGATTTCAGAACGTCAGTTGCCTGTTACTGCTGACTTTGGGTGATTGTCAGGTGGCAGGACTCAGAGATGGGAGGAGGCTGTCATTGCCCTAGTAATATATCCAATACACAGAAATGGCAGAGATGGGTCGATGCGAGGAGGGTTTTAATTTCTACTCAAGGGAACTATCTCCTTGGCAGGTTTCTATTTTGCCAGTAATAAAAGGAGTTGCATGTGGAAATCTCAGTTAACAGGCATCATTTTTCTGATTTATCACAGCGATGTGTTCGCACCATCTTTAAGAGACTGGTATTCCAGAGAGATGTCTGGTCTTTTATCAGATACACGTATTACATTTTTTCCAGCCTGTAGCTTGACAGACCTTACTGACTTCTAGCCTGAACCTTTTGTAAGGCTCTCAGTTGAGGCTTGTGTGTACGTTTGAAGCCAAGATGGGAGAGATTCCAATCATTCTCCTTGAAATACAGGGTTGGGGTTGTCATTTCACTTACCAGTCATTCAAAGCATGCCTTCTCTAGATGTTGAGAACATGAAGATAAATAAGACCCAGTCCCTCTGCTACAAGAGCTCACTGTCAAGTGGGGAATTTGACATGTAAACAAATATCAGAGGAGAGACGACAAGGCCCTTTTGCCTTGAGAAGTCCAGGAAGACCCCATATGAGAGAAAACATTTGAAAGAAGCCTTGAAGAATAAATAGAATTTCACCAGCAGAATCATGAAAGGAGGGCATTTGCTCTGAGGAAGCAGCATACAAAAATCCAGGGTTCAGAGAAAGGTCACAGCAGGGTGAGAAACAGCTAATGTAAATTTTTTTTTTAATTACAATCTAGAGAACACCGACATTGGAACCACCTGGGTGCTTGCTAAAATGAAGTTTTCTGCATCCCACCATGTACTATATCATAATTTCTGGGTTTTGTAGCCTGGGAACCTTCATTTTTGGCACACTTCACAGGTAATTCTATTGCACACAAAATTTGAGAAATAATAACTAAAATAGAAGGTATAAGTGAAGGGTGAAGATTAACACAGGAAAAGTTAGTTCAAAGTACACATTGAAGGATTTATGTGATGTACTGAGGGCTGGCCTCTGAGCATTTTCTGTAGAATGTTAATGTTTGTAGTCACACAGTGTGGTAGGTATTATTATCTCCATGTTATACATGAGTAGATGAAGGCTTAGGAAGGTAAAATGGTTTTCCAAAGGTCACATAAGTGGTGGACTCATGACCTGAATCTAGGTCCATCTGACCCGAGTGACTCTGCTCTTAGACATTTCATTGCATCTGGGCCGCTCTCCTTCATATACTCAGGCTGACCTGGCTCCACTTCCTTCCCACATTCTCCTTGTAAACAAGGACGCTCTCAGTTGGATGAAATGACTTGCATAGACTTGGACTTCACCTTTGGAAATCCATTCCTGCCTGGGAACAAGACCAGCCAGAGACCTCTGTGCTCCTAGCTGGTGATTAAGGGACCCAAAGGTAAGTCCAATTCCCGTGCTACAGACCTTTGTCCGTTGGTAGTGCAGCGAAGACTTGATTCTGACATTCTAAATTCTTAGAGAATTGTCAATGCCCCTGCAGTCCATGGCATGTTTCTGTTTATCAGAATCTTAGTGCTACTTTGTCTGATATAAGACAACCACAGCACAGAGTTCTATCAGTCATAATTTCAGTTATTTTTAAAAATATTAGCTTGGTCACAATTTTACTTCTTCAGTTTAAGTCCGACATCTTTTGGGCCAGTGGTTTTCAGTTTAGGATTCACATCACTTACCTATGGAATTTTATTAACATCTACACCTACAGATCTCCACTTGGTAGGCGATAAACTCTTGTATAATCTAACTGTGCATTTGGTATACAATATTCATGATATATTGTCAGGATTATTACAGTTATATCTGAAGATTTTTTCCTCTGCAAAGATAATGTCCATCTATTTTTATAAATTCAGTGTAATATTCATTATTCTTCTTGAAAATAGGGGTAATTGTTATTTTATGATTACTGTGTCTAAAATTTTTTAGATTGACTTTATTATCTTTGCTTTGCATGCCACATAAACAACCAAATTTCTTTGTCAGTTGTGTTATTCTTGTAATGAACTATCATAAGA